>CM032364.1:18446471-18603971 GCA_019023105.1 Diglossa brunneiventris | reverse complement strand
ACAAGTGTGTAAAATAGATAGTAATATAGCTTATCACAGGGTGAAAAACTTAGAGTTTTGGGTTTTTAGCATGGAAGTGGATAGGAGACAAAATGGAAGATTTTAGGCATGGTCTGATCTCCTCCTTGTTCTTTATCTACTCCATTTTTGGCAGGGTTGGTGGCACAGGGTGATTTGTTAGAAAAAACCACAATACAGATGTTGTGTGGACAGACAAATAGTTATTGATAAAAAGGTAAAAATAAAGTATGTTCTAAGAGTTAATTAAACAAAACAGCTTTAAAAGACCTTGACTCTGTGTGTCTTGTGACTTTTGGTGCCTTTTCTTTGTCCTCTAAGTCTGACATGTAGACAGTGTGCAGAACTGCTGGTAAGAGAAAAAAAACAATAACCTAAAAACCAAAAAACCAAAATTCCCATCCATTTCTCATTCCTAACACAACCTTATAGAGGTCTCCTCATCAGGGGGACCCACAAAAGGGGTTTCAGCAGGACTGGGCTGTCTCCTCTCCACAAATGCAGGGTTTGGCCACAGAGGGAGTTCTTCCAGGCTGCCAGCAGAGCTGTGTCCCCTGTGTAACCCCCCAGGCACCCCCAGGCTGTTGTGGGCTGATCCTGGGGCTGCAGGGAGGAGCAGGTGTCACCTGGAATGTGCCTCTGACTGGGACCTCAGTCACTGCATGGACAGCCTGCAGGTGCAGGGCAGGGCAAGGGACTCACCAATTTATCTGAAGTTGCTGTTGATGGCTGATAGCTTGGCCTAAATAAAATCTGACCTCCCCAAATGCAGCAGTTTCTTTACCTTTGTTTGAGTTTGTAATAGAAGCAGGGCAAAGGAAAATTCCCATCCTGACCATGCAGGACCCAAGGGTGCCCTGGCAGCACCTGAGCTGGCACAGAGGCCCCTCCTCAGCTGCTCCCCCACACTCACACCAGACTTTCCTCTGCTCCAGGTTTCCCATGGCACAGTCTCAGATGTCCCGATCCTTAAAATAATTTAATCTTGCTGTAACAACAAAATCACAGCCTGAGCTGGTACCTCTGAGGAGGTATCCTGAAAAAAGGACACCCCGGCACCACGTTCCTGGTGACCCCTGGCTCCTGTGGCCACCCCAGATCACTGATGGCGCCTGTGACCAGTCTTGGTGACCCCTGGCCCCTGTGAGCGCTCCTGGTGATCCCTGGCTCCTGTGGGCACTCCTGGTGATCCCTGGTTCCTGAGGTTCATTCCTGGTGATCCCTGGCTCCTGTGAGCGCTCCTGGTGATCCCTGGATGCTGTGGGCACTCCTGGTGATCCCTGGCCCCTGTGAGCGCTCCTGGTGATCCCTGGTTCCTGAGGTTCATCCCTGGTGACCCCTGGATCCTGTGGGCACTCCTGGTGATCCCTGGCTCCTGTCACCAGTCCTGGTGATCCCTGGCTCCTGTGGGCACTCCTGGTGATCCCTGGATGCTGTGGGCACTCCTGGTGATCCCTGGTTCCTGAGGTTCATTCCTGGTGACCCCTGGTTCCTGTGGGCACTCCTGGTGATCCCTGGCTCCTGTGGGCACTCCTGGTGATCCCTGGCTCCTGTCACCAGTCCTGGTGATCCCTGGATCCTGAGGTTCATTCCTGGTGATCCCTGGCTCCTGTCACCAGTCCTGGTGATCCCTGGATCCTGTGGGCACTCCTGGTGATCCCTGGATGCTGTGGGCACTCCTGGTGATCCCTGGCTCCTGTGGCTGTTCCTGCTGATCCCTGGCTCCTGAGGTTCATTCCTGGTGATCCCTGGCACTGTGACTACCCAGGCGAATTGGCTTTCCTGAGCTGAGCCCTTCGTGTCACCATCTGGTAGGTGTTATTTATGAATTATACTGACAGTGGCAGTGAAAGTGAGATTTGGGGGTCTTTTAGGTTGAAATGTGCCATCTATCCTGGTTTTCCATGCACAGAAGTTGATTCCTACATACCATGCTCCCAGATCTCATCTAAGGCTCTCAGATGCCTCAGCCAGGACAGGCATTTCAGTCACAAGAAATAGATAATTCCAATAATTAATTTAACTCTGTGTAACACACAAATGACCTCTTTAAAGGGAACAAAACAAGCACAGCAGAGCAGTTGAATCAAAAGCTGCTTCTGTACTTGGCTGCCCCTGAGGAAAATGCAGGGGAGGTTCCCAGAGCTCCTGAGTCAGCAGGAGGATGAAATCGTTGTTTCCATGAAGCTGCAAAGTGCTGGGGCTGCTGCCTGTTAGTGATGAGAATTCTGAGCTCTACAGACCTTGCCCTGGTGCATTTTGCACCAGTCTGGCCTGCAGCAGCAGGAGCAATCCAGGCAGGTGTTAGGGAGAAGGGTGCTTTGGAAGGTACACCCTGCCTCCAGTGCCATGCTCAACACTGAAAGGCTTTAGGCTTTTATTAGGATGTTAAAATAAAAAGAGTTAAATCTATCCTTCTTTGGAGCAGTCTCAGTATGTCTGGGTTGCACTCCTGGTGTGGCTCTGATGATGAAGTGCTTTGATGCACAGTCTACAGGATTATTTGCCCTCCTACAGACCTGTCACTACTAATTTGGAGTGTAAGTGTGGCAGGACAGATGCTTCATTTCTTTCCAGCTAAACCAGGGAGCACAAGTGGATTCCTGGATCCTTGGCTTGTGTGTGTGCCTTTCATTCCTGCAGTGGCTTTTAGAGTTTAGGGTTTGTATTTTTAGTTTAAAGTACTGGTTCAAACTATTTTAAAATACTTTAAAATACTCACTCATAGCTACTGTTTTACTGCTGAAATTGAGCTGTGACTGTGAGTAGGCAAAGACCAGAAAGTGCCCAGTCCTCCTGCCCCGAGGGAGCTGCAGCAGGCAGGGCAGGGTGGGGTGGCCTGGGGAAGGGAGGCAGCAGAAGGTGCTGCTGGGCCCTGCTGGGGCACAAGGAGGCTGAATGCAGGGAGGGTCCCAGCCCTGGGAGGGGAATGCAGAGCTCTGCCTCTGGAACAGGCTCTGGCTGCTGCCGTGGTCCTGGAATCCGGCTTGCTGCGAGAAGAATTGAGATTGTTCAGTCAAAGTCATCGGGGGAAGCACCAGGGTCACTTCTGCCTTTTGTAAGAAAACCTAAATCCCAGGGATGAACCATCTTGGTGCTTTTCAGCACTTGTTTAAAAATACTCAGCTTTTACGATTCAGCTTTTAGAAATGAGTCTTCCATGTTAGAGCCAAATTCTCTGCAGGTGAAAACTTGTTTTACCTCAGAAAAGAGGCGCCAGCCCTAGCTGGAAGCCTCTGCCATTATTTCAGTGCTTTACCCCCTAAAAAGCAAGGCTGCTGTCCTGCTAGTCCCTCTGGCATCCTAAAATTTCAGTGCTATCCCTTGTCAGCCTTGTTTTTCTCTGGGTTTATCCTGAGTTGAAAGAGTTTGTGCTGAGTGGGGTTCAGTGAGGCTCATTTTCCTTCAAAGCTTGTAAAACTATTCTTTCAATATATTAATTATTGTTAATGGCTCTCTCCACGATTCAGCTTACAGAACCTATTTTAAAATGTTTTTTATGCCTTTGACTGATTATAGGATTGTTTTCCAAGCGCCAACTGCACTGTGTCCTGGAGGCTCAGGCTCCCAAAATGAATGAGCCCTTGGCTGTGATTTACTGCTGCGCTCCCCAAACATATTTAAAGCAGACAGTGCACGTCGCTCTGTCAGCTGCTGGTCTGAGCTGTTGTTTGTTTTGCTGAACTCCCCTTCTATGGCATAATTGCATTTGCCAGGTGGAAGTGAGAGCTGTCTGTTTGAAATCGTAATTAATAGTGTCTTGGGAGTTTCCTCCAACTAAATCCTGCTGCAGTTTGTTCCTCTCTGTGCACCCAGTGCACATCAGTCACCTCCCACAGCAGCTCTCAAGGTTAGCAGCCTGCCTGCCCAAGGATAGATGGCCTACTTAGGTATTAAACAAAATTACTTTCAGTGAGTGACAATAGATTCAGTGATGCTGGGGCTTCTGGAGAGGGGAAAAATAATATTTTAATCAGTAAAAATAGGAGAGGGTTTGTAGTGTGTTAGGAGACTAGAGCTACATATGTAAAACTGTGTCTGTGAAATAATTTCTTCTGAGTCCTATTAGGATGTAAATGTGATTTAAATTAAATCAAGGAAAGTGACCAACAATTATAAAATCCCATTTCTGAGAAATCGAGTTTAGGATTTGCACTATTTCTCTATCAGACCTTGGTGCTATCTCTGTAATAAAAGGTGAAAAGGTGACTCACGCTATTTAAAAAGGAGGTTATTGCAAATTGAAGCTGGAGCTATAATTGGGTCTCCTGCTGATGCAAGTGAGGAAAAAACAATTAGTGGAACACTCAAAGAAAAAAAGGCTAATCTCCAGAAGTGGTGGAAAATAGCAAGTTCTTTCCCTGGCATGCTGGCACGGACAGTGACAGCCAAGGGTCTCCTGCAGGAGTTTCCTGCAGGACAACTGGACAGTGTGAGTGATTCCCCTGGCACAAGGTGCTTTTTCTGTGGGTATTTGCGTTACAGCTCTGGCATTCCATGGGTCTGTGGGTTTTATTTCCTGTATTTGCTAGTAGGAATATTGCCATTTTGAATTGTGCTCCATTTTTCCCTTCAGTGAGGTGATGAGGGAGTAGCTGAGCTGCAGCTGGCCATTGCATTGCAGAACACACAAGAGCTCCCATTCCTGCTGCAGCTCTCAGAAAAACCTCCCCTCTCCTGACTGGACTTATCCTTAATAATTGGCCATGTATTCCTGAGCTTTTCTGAGCTTTTGCAAGGCCTGCCTTATCAATATTGTATAGAAAATGTTCTTTCCTGAAGTCTCGTACGAGCTGTAAAGGTCAGAGATGATGGCAGTCTGAAAATCCACATTTCTATTTGACCTCTCTATGCTTAACAAGTGTTTAATTCTCTTTCTCCCTGATGGGAAGGGTGATGTGCTGGCTCTGTGACACCAAATTATTCCTCCTGCCTCCAATTCCCTTTTGTGAAATGCTGCAGCTCTGAGACTGTCACCCCTGGGGCTGGCACGTCCCTTTGCTGCTGCTGCTGTTTGCAGGGGGGTGGCTGGGCAGAGGGGAACCCTCAGTGTGCCCAGGCTCAGTCTCATTTGGAACAGCAGAGTTTGTGAAATATGAGACTTGTTTGTGAAATATGAGACTTTGTTTGTGAAATATGACATTTCCTGTAGTATGGAACAGCTGGAATTTAATCTCAAATTGGTGCTCGTAGGAGTTGGCAGAGTCAGGGCCACTGGGCAGAGCGTGGGAGGCATTCCTGTCCCCTGGCAGCATTCCTGTCCCCTGGCAGCATTCCTGTCCCCTGCCAGGGCTGGGGGTGGCTGGCACATCACCGGCAGTGGGACAGCCCCGCTCCCCAGCGCGCACAGGGCTGAGGTCACTGTCCCCTGTGCCAGCACCTGGTGAGCCCTGCTGTCCTGGGTGGAAAACAGAGCCTGCACCCTGGAGCAGGGGCAGAAAAAAGTTAAAAAAAATCCTCAATAAAAAAAATAATAAAGTAACCTTTAGCTAAACTTTTCTTATATAGCCATAAACAAACCCATTTTTCCTGTAACACAAAAACTGCATTTAAAAAAAAGCAATAACTTAAAACCAAAAAGGTGCAATAATGTTATGTAAAAGAGTACATAAACAAAAACAAATAAAAAATTTACTACCCCGTCTTCAGTAAAAAACAAATCTCTGTTCTCGAAACCCCTCAACTCCAAAAAGTAAATTTAAAAAAACCTAACATCCCAAAAGTAAAAAAATGTTACTTTTTTTAAAACTAAACAAAACATCCTTAAAAAAAGAACCCTAAAAACAACTCTAATCCATACACAGTAGTAAAAACACTGTACATTAAAAAAAATCACAATAACAAATATTCTCTAAACAGTACCACATGTAACATAAAACCACAAAACAATTCAACTGTGTTTCCTAAAAAACCTATAATGCAAAAAAAGCCTCCTCTCCAGTGCAGCTGGAGCTCTGGGATTGCTGGGGAGCTGGGAGCTGCCCTCTCTGCCAGGCATTCTGTGCTGGCTTTGGAGCCCAGACTCCCTGAGCAGGAGAGGGAATGGGGGGAAGCATCTGTTGGAATGCCTCTGTTCCTCAGTCCCACTGCCAGGAAATCCCAGTTTCAGGGGGAAGGGCAGCCTGGCAGGAGGTTGCCAATATTCTGGCTTTTTTTCTGTCTCCCATGGGTCAGTTTTTTATCATCCCAGCAAGGGCTGATCTCCACACTGGTACATCTTAGGCAGGGCTTTAGTCAGGTGAGTTCTCTGCCTTGCAGCTGATTAATCACTGATTGCAAAGTCTGGTTTGAAGGAGAAAAGCCTCAGAGAGATACAACTTCATGAATGGGATTTTTAAAATTGTTTTTTCCCCTTTTCCTTTATTTTACAGCAATGTGAAGTAACCTTTTGGGCTGCAGGCTCAGCTCTTTTGGGCTGCATGTTGTGACTATCCCAACTTTAAATCTGTTAATTTAGCTAATGTTGCTGCATTACAAACCTGCTGGAAGTTACCCTTTTCTCTTAGTTTCTAAGTTTCTAGTAGCTTCTTTCAAGTACTTTTGGCCTTATAAATTTCAATCAGTTGTAAAAAAAAATATTGTTTGTAGGTCAGTGTCATAGTTCATTGTTGCACCTCCTTTAAACAACAGCTTTCTCATTTCCATCCCATAAACATGCACTTAGAGTTTAAAATGAGGTTCTCAATAGCCATCACATCATTGCAATGAGGAGCTAAAAAGCTTAGGAGTGTTGGGGAGCCCTTTTCATGTGGTGGTTCTTCAAAACATGGGGTTTTTTTGTGGTTGAATTGGGTTTTCTGTCTCTTTGTGTCCCCCTTCACTATTTTCTCCTGAATTTTGCTTCAGAAATAAAATTCTAGTTTCCCATTTTTGTGAAGATTCTTTACAGAAGAAATTGCCTGACCATGATGAACAAATAAAGGAGGCATTTTATTCACTTAGTGGCTCTAATTCATGATAAGCTGCACAAATTGCTCATGGAACAGGGGAGGGCTGGGGATGTTCTGCTGAGGGGGAGCCCTGCTTGGACACCAAACGGGATTTTCACAGATTTTTTGGTCTCATTTTGACTGGTTGATTCAGAGTACTTGGGAGCCTTACTTTCCTGGAATTTCTGAAACAACTTCAAGTGCAACTGTCCCTCACAGCAATTTTTAATAACAAGTTAAATTACTATTATATTTAAACTAAAAACTTTCTTAGTATTTATTATCCTAATTTCCAGAATGCAATATAATGTTTCTCTTTTTTTCTAATCCAAAGTACATATAAAGTTAATAAAAAGTTGCATTCCTACATGAGCACTTAAAGTCAAGATGAAACAAACAGCACAGCATTGAAAGCAAAGATGGTATCAAAGCTGGGTAGTGATACATTCCAGATAATGCCTAGTCTTGAACTACAGAAAAACTAATCATAAAGAACGCCATGATAAATTGCATCTGAAATAGCATTAAACCTTGCAAGAAGAGGCTCTTGTGGCTTTTCCCCATCAATAAAAACCTGAGCACAGAAATCAAATCCTTTCACTTGTCCAGGCTGACAAAGCTCCAGCTTTTCTGTTGTTTCAGCGCTCTATTTATGGAAACAATTTCTTATTAATAAGAAATTTTTTGCATCTGTGATTTTTTCTCTGTGTGTGATGTTTCAGAGATGCAAAACCTGGGAGTGTTGGGAAGTGGTTGAGTTACTGGGGTTTAGGGCAAGAGCTGGGATGTGGAATTTGTGGGAGCAAAGAGAGATAGTTGAGCTTTCTGGATGTGGAATTTGTGGGAGCAAAGAGAGATAGTTGAGCTTTCTGGATGTGGAATTTTGGGGGAAAAGAGGGATGGTTGAGCTTTCTGGATATGGAATTTATGGGATCAGAGAGGGATGGTTGAGCTTTCTGGATGTGGAATTTTTGGGATCAGAGAGGGATGGTTGAGCTTTCTGGATATGGAATTTATGGAATGAGAGGGGTGGTTGAGCTTTCTGGTCTGCTCTTCACAAGACATTTTGTTGCCAAATCAATTTTCAGCTTTTGACTGCACTGCTGATCACACTGCTCTAGGAATTGTCCTAGGTATGGTATTGAAAATTTATCCAAGTGTTTTCCCCCAACTGTATTTTCCCTGGGCTTTGAAAAGACAAAAAAAAAACCCCAGATTCTCTCTCCATCATTTCGGATTTTTTTCTGAATTTCAGTGAGATTGAGTGCACTGCTTGCTTGGACACTCACAGAGGTGACAAGGAATGTGAGTGAGGGAGAAAGAGGGAAGGGAAATCTCCATCCTGCTCATTCTCCATTTTTGAGCAGCTTCAGCCACTCTTTGCTCACAAAAATTCCCTCTTTTTTTCCCTTGACCCCTTCTTTCAAGAGGATATTTTAAACCTAAAATACAAACTACAGTTTAAAATTCCTCCTCCCCACTTGCTTAGCTTTAACATTGAGAAATTGGCTCATAAAGGGTTTCTGTAAATTCACTTTAGTGACACTTTGTGTCACTCTCCTGTGAACATGGGCTTCTGAAGAAGGTTTTTGTTAGATTTTAGGCACTCCTGTGGGATAGATCAGTTTAATTAATAATTTCTAAATGGTACTAAAGGGAAAATGAAGTGATTATTGCTAATATTTAAAAGCTGGTGATTATATGATATTTACAATATATGGTGTTTACAGAAAACCCCAACCAAACCCCAACAAAACCCAAACCTAAAGCAACATGGAAACACCTCTGCAAAAAGGTGCCTCAGGGCTCAGATCTGCATCTTGCCAACCTTCAATAAGTTCAGTTGCCAAAAAATGGTTTGAAGTTTTTGCAAGAAAAACACAGCAAAGTGCCAGTTAAACTACATGTATTGGAACAAACATGTAGGTCAGCAGAGCTCTGTGGAGACCTGAAATTCTACCTTATAGAGATTTTTCAGGTTTTCCAAAACTCATTCCCATTCAAAACTGGAACGCGAAGGTAACATTATTTTTTTTTTTGCAGAGTTTAAAATTCTCCAAAACATTTGGTTTCACTTTGTATAATTAGAGGGAAAAAAACCAAAACAAAACAAACAAACAAACAAAAAAAAAAAACCACACAAAAAAACCCCCAAAACAACAACAACAACAAAAACACACACAAAAAACCCCCAAAATCCCCCAGAAGTAAATCCATAATGCAACAGCCCCCTTCAGCTGTTTGCCTTCTCCTGTGTTTCTTTGGAGTTCATGTGCAGTGATATGTGTACAATTTCATAACACATCCTATGGATAGACAGGACATTAAATCTATTGTGTAACTGAAAGCTGAGGAATCCTCTTAGAATGCTTTTACTCTAAAATGCAAATAATGCTCTTTAGTTGTATGTACACATTGCATTAAATGACCCCAGAGGTTGTTGACAATGTTTGAGCAGGCTTCCAATAGAGGGATTTTTAAAAATTATTATTTGTGATTTCAAACGTGCTGATAAGCATGTAGTATGCGCTATCATGCATAAAAATCACACTAAAAAATCAGCCCTGTATGGGAAAAATATCTTGAATATGGTACAGATCCACACACACCTGGATGTGTGAGATATGAAAATATCAACATGTATTTTCTGTGCTTAAAATGGAATTAAACCCTTCTTTAAGTCTTGAAATATGGTAGTTCTATCTAGATTTATGTGAGCTCTGTGACAGGATGTAATTTTTGAACCTTTCATATTTACAAAGCCATCTCTTCCTGAATTTTGAAGAATACTTTTAGTGCTCTTTTGCACTCAGGTTAAGAGGCTTAAAATGTCTTTTTAAATAGCAATTAATAAAGTTATAAGGTCCAATCCAATTTTTAGACCACAAGATAGGAGAAAACAGGGGTAGTTAGTAGAAGATGAGGTCAGGATTAATTTTATTATATTATATTATGATATGATATTATCTCTTTCCTTAGGGTGTTTTTTTTGTTAAAAACATTGAGTTGGACCTATGGTTGATGCAGCCAGATCCTTCCTGAATAAATGTGCTGTGTTCCTGTATTTCACATGTTCTGCATTGATCCTGAAGATCCGGGTATCTGTCTGTGTATTTCATATCCTGAGTGTGTATTTCTTTAAATAGCTTTTCTTTTGTGCCAATCCCCATTCTCAGCACAGAATAAACACTTTTCCAGGGAGCTCTGCCTGCATTTGAACTTGGAGCCCAGCTGCCATTGCTTATAGTGATGAACGGCTGCTGCTTTTGACCGATGGATGTGGGGTGTCAGCTCCAAATTCACATTTTTGTGGAATCAGATTAATAGTGCAACACTTCTGGCGCTCAGCCTCACGTGAAATCCAATCTATTTATGCTCTTTCCAATTTTCATTGTATTATTGAGAATCATATTTAGTGAGCCTGACCAGTGAGGACACGACATGGGAAGGTAATTCATATTCTTCAGGGTTAACTCAGCTCTGCTCACTTGCAGTCACAGAGGCTCTTCACAGCCAGCCCAGCTGCCTGAGTGTTCCTCCAGGAGCTGAGGTATTTTATCAAAAGGGATGAGGTCAGTGAGAGGACTCATGATTGGGAAACACAACTTTATACACACCAAAGAGCTGGTGGGATTTCCAAAGCTGCTGCCTGCAGGGTTTGGCTGAGGTGGAGGAGGCTGTGGGGATGTCCCAGCAGCACTGGAGCTCAAAGGCTGTTCTGGAGCTCAGGGGCTGTTCTGGTGCTCAAAGGCTGTTCTGGAGCTCAGGGCCTGTTCTGGTGCTCAGGGCCTGTTCTGGTGCTCAAAGGCTGTTCTGGAGCTCAGGGCCTGTTCTGGAGCTCAGGGGCTGTTCTGGTGCTCAAAGGCTGTTCTGGAGCTCAGGGCTGTTCTGGTGCTCAGAGGCTGTTCTGGTGCTCAAAGGCTGTTCTGGAGCTCAGGGCCTGTTCTGGAGCTCAGGGGCTGTTCTGGAGCTCAGGGCCTGTTCTGGTCTTCAGGGCCTGTTCTGGTGCTCAGGGGCTGTTCTGGAGCTCAGGGCCTGTTCTGGTACTCAAAGGCTGTTCTGGAGCTCAGGGGCTGTTCTGTTTAGGTGCCCAGGGGCTGGTCTGGTGCTCAGGGGCTGTTCTGGTGTTCAGGAGCTGTTCTGGTGCCCAGGGGCTTTTCTGTTCTGATGTTCAGGGCCTGTTCTGGAGCTCAGGGCCTGTTCTGTTCTGGAGCTCAGGGCCTGTTCTGTTCTGGAGCTCAGGGCCTGTTCTGTTCTGAGCTCAGGGGCTGTTCTGGTGTTCAGGGCTGTTCTGCACCTCCCCTGAAGCCCCAGGTGGGAGCAGGAGATGGTCCTGGCAGGTGCTGGGTGTGGGAGCCCTCCCTGTCCTTATGGATGTGCTGCAGGAATGCAGAAAGTGGAAAATACTGCTGCCATTTCCAGGCAGGGCTGATGCCTTTTTAGGACTACCTAAAAACAGAGACCAGACAGAATTAAGGGAACAAAAAGCAGCTCTATTTATTGAAGGGCCTTCAGGCACATTTTGGGCAGGCAGAGCCCTCCCCCAGGGGCTGCACCCAAAATGGACAATGGATCAGGAGTTTTCACACTTCTGTAAGTTTGGTCCATCTGCACATTGGGGGTTCATCTCCCACTTACAGCTGCGGGTAATGAAGTCATTAACCCCAAGTTTGCTCCCCCAACTCTCTTTTGTTTCCATCTCTGGGGCCTGAGGCAGGGAGGTGTCCTTGGTTCCAGGCCTGGAGAGGAATTGTTGTGTCTGCCCAGAATGGGGAAGCAGCAGCTCACACTGTGTGTGGAGCTCAGAGTTACACACTAAAGAACTGCAGGATGACAAATAGATGGGAAATACAAAAGCTGAAATCCTGAGGCGTCTTGCCTAAGGAGCTGCTCAAGGGGCTGTGGGAGAGACAAGAACAGAACCCAAATCTCCAGGGCTCCCATCCAGCCTTTCCTGTGAAATTACTTCCCTTCCAAGTGAGTTCTCAGCCTGACGTGCACAAACAATGAACTTTCTTCCTCCCACCCCCGTGAGACCTCCCCTGTTTGCTGCTGAATGAACCCAAAGCTGCTGGGGCAGCCATACCCACATTTCAGACCAAAAATAACTGGGCACTGAGCAGCTTCCCCCTTTTTTCCAGGCTCTGCTATGATACTTCTCTGGAATCTCCTTGTATTCCCTACAGCTGGGGAGTTTTCATCCTTTAGGACCCCTTTTGGGGGGGCCTTCCATTTTTCTTTTTCCTAGATCACAGGCCAGTGGTGGCACGAGGGAGACAGGAAAAACACAAGAAGAATGTAATAATTCAGAAATTTATGAAACCTCTGAGGTAGAGCATGCAAGAAAGCATGTAAGGCTTTGGCAGGGTCATGCAGTGGAAATCTGACAGCTGTTCTACAGCTATAACTCTTCTGAGATGGTAGAGTGTGTCTTATCTAACATCACTTTATTATATATAAAATATATATTTCAGAGAAAACTTTTTTTTTCCCTCAGAAAGTTTGTGATAAAATTATAGTTTTCTCCTCTAAGTCCAAATTGGGGGCAGGGGATAGAGGGGGAAAGGGAAGAATTATGATTAAATGTTTTTCTTAATAATCTGCATGTAAAGGTAACTTTCAGCTGGTTACCTTGCCTTGGTTCCACTGCCTGGATCAGGGTGAAGCTGCCTTGGGCTTGTGTCAGACAGACCATTTAATATCATCACTTGTCCAGTGCAAAATACAACCAATTTCTTGTCCTTGAGTGTTCATTTCCTTCCTTCCTTCCTTCCTTCCTTCCTTCCTTCCTTCCTTCCTTCCTTCCTTCCTTCCTTCCTTCCTTCCTTCCTTCCTTCCTTCCTTCCTTCCTTCCTTCCTTCCTTCCTTCCTTCCTTCCTTCCTTCCTTCCTTCCTTCCGCCACTTCCTTCCTTCCGCCACTTCCTTCCTTCCGCCACTTCCTTCTGCCAATTCCTTCCTCCACTTCCTTTACTTCCTTTCCTTTCTTTTTCTCATATATTTCCATATTCTTTTCCTCCACCAAAACTAGGAGGTATAAATGTACTTCCAGCTGTACCTTTTAATCTCAGGAGCAGTTCCTTTATCTTTTCAGGTGTTGGAACATCACTTTAAAATGCAGCTACTGCACATTAATTCTGAGTAACTCATACCAGCCGTTTAACCTTATCATCATTTTCTGAGTCTTAGCCTATGATCTTTAATCACCTGTAGTGAGCATTTTAATTTTCTTTTTCAGAAGTGGCTTGCCCTTGTTGCCAGGAGATGATGTGAGCAGTGAGGGCTGTCCAGTGCCCGTGGCTCTTCAGTTCCACTGGTTTGGACCTGATGTTGTCCAGGGTGTGTCACTGGTGTCACTTGGCTTTGTCAGCACTGAAACACCCGGTTTGTGGCATAGCCAAAGAGGGACAAGGGTTTGGTAACAAAGCTAAAGAGGTTCAGGGGCTTGTTAGCACAATTAAAGAGGGGAAGTGTTTGTTAATACAATGGAGAAAGACAAAGGTTTGTAACACAATTAAAGAAGGACAAGGGTTTGTTAACACAATCGAAGAGGGAAAAGAGTTTGTAGCACAATTAAGAGGAGTTTGTGAGCACAATTAAAGAGAGACAGGGGTTTGTTAACACAATGAAGAAGGACAATGTTTTTTTAGCACAAAGAGGTGCAAAGGTTTGTTAACACAGTTGAGGAGGTGCAAGGGTTTGTAGCACAACTAAAGGCCCAAGGCTTTATTAACACAATTAAGGGTTTGTTAGCACAATTAAAGAGGTGCAAGGGTTTGTAGCACAATTAGAGAGGTGGAGGGTTTATTAACACCATAAAGAGGGGAAGTGTTTGTTAACACAATGAAGAGGGACAAAGACTTGTAGCACAATTAGAGAGGTGGAAGGGTTTGTGGCACAGCCAGAGGGACAAACACCCATGCCCTTCATTCCTTGTGCCTGTAGCCCTTTGTTCTGTGCAATGGCTGGTGCTGGAGAGGACCAGGCTGAGCCTGGATCCCGGGTTTATTCGGATGTGTGGGATGAGTTCAGAGAGCTTCCCTGCTGCAAAGGGAGGAGAGGAGTGTGAGAGCCTTGCTGGTGTGAGCTGTGGCTATTTCAGGCTTTTCAGGACCTCCAAAGGAGGTTCCCAAGGCCCTGAGATCCTCCGTGGTGAGCTGCAGAGGCAGAGCACTGGTGTCACTCATCTCCCACATCTGCCACCACGTCACACTGCAGGAGCACAGCCTTGCACACTGGGATGTTATTAACCTTTCCATGCTGGGGCAGCAGCCACTGCACTGCAGTCAGCTGAAATCTGAAAATTCATTTGTGTAATGTCAGCCTGGAACTTGTTTTACAGCACTGAGGTTACCTCTGCAGACTCCGCACTGAGGGAGAATTCCTGGCTGCTATGGAAAGCCCGGCTCCTCCTGTCTCCTGCCCCTGTGGCAGCTGATCTTTTGCTTGTTTGAGTCTTATTTCCATGGTGCTTGCTGAAGGGTTTTAACCACCCCCTGGTTTCCTGAGGAATCTTTACACCTCTTCTGAGATTTGGGAGCATCCTGGGAAATGCTGGGTGGGGGCAATGGGAAGCTGCATCTCCATGAGAATGCATTGGTTTGTTAAGAAGTGATTTCTGTAACTCCAAGACGTTTGCTTTGGGGAACTGAAGCTACCCTGCAGAATTCTGAACAGAGTGGGAAATGGGAGTCTCTGCAGGGTGGGTTAAGCTGGTATCAACACTTCAGTGCCACTCGACTGAGAGATGGGGCTTAGTCTGTACAGGATTGGGTCTCTAGGGGGTAAAAAAATATTTAAATAGAGCATTTTTAGAAGAGAAGGATTATTGAAAAGATTTTTGCTGAAAATAATAAATTCTCAGTGTGGGGAAGAAGAGACACGTATCTTTTTTTGGCAGCTAGTTTGTGTGCAGGTCTGAATATCTTTATAGCTTAATTTAAGTTATTAATGCCTTGACTTCCCTGCTGAAGTGGGCTGAAATTAACATTTATTCTCAAGAACTTGCTCCTTAGACTAAGAAACAAATTGAGATAAATTTGAATGAAGATACATGGCCTATCATCCCTGTGAACAGAAAGCCAGAATCTTACTTAACACCTTTTTTGAGAAGTGTGAGGAAATGGGGTGAAAATGGGCTATTTGAGGGGATGCTGGTGGATTATACTGAGTTGACAGCCTCAAGTCTTGTCTCTCTGCAAAGATAAAAGTAGAAAATCATTATTTTCAGTTTCTTGAGGGGAGAAAACATTTTTGATCTTCAGTTGCATTGAAGCTTAATTTAGGTACTCATGTCTGGGTGAAAGTTCAGGATTTACCACGAAGGAAAAAAAGGAAAAAATAATCCAATCATTGTCTTGAAGGCACATGTTGGAAAAACACCTTTCAAGGAGGAAAAAGCCTTCCCTGCTCAGCTCTGCAGTGATCACAGTCTCTGCAAGAACAGCGAGGGGAGCTCTTTGGAGGGGCAGAGCTGCTTGGATGTGGGGATGTTGTGTCACACTGTAATCGACCTGTGCTGTTCTCAGTCTTCCATCCTTTGGGAACTTTCTACTCTTCTTAAATGCAATGTATATATAAACCAGGAATCAGGAAGAAGACAAACACACCTTTCTCACATCCCCAGTGCACTTCTGAAATTTGTTTGCATTCACAGACATAGTCTGAATGAATGTTGTCATTCTCATGTGATTGAATGTTTCTGCCCTGGACTCATGTTTCAGCCTTGAGGAAGCAAATATTGTTCCAAGGGTATCAGAAAAGGAAATGAAGCCTCTGAGAGTAATATTTTGCAAGTCTATTTTAGCAGACATGTATCATTCCATCTCTGCCCTGCTCTAATTGATTTGCAAGTACTAGGCATTTAGTTAGCTGGGTTTATCATTTATTGGGATCAATCTCCCTCCTGCTCTCTCCTCCCTGGCAGCTCAGCTCTGCCCAAGGCTGGGCTGGAGGAGCCCAGCCTGGGCTGTGAAACACAGCGGGAGAGAGCCCCAGGCTCTGCTGCTCTGGAAGGACCTCACCTGACCTGGAAATGCCAGAAACCAGCACTGCCCTGGCACGGAGAAATGCACAGAGAAACAGCACTGCCCTGCACTGCCCTGGCACACAGAAATGCACAGAGAAACAGCACTGCCCTGTACTGCCCTGGCACACAGAAATGCAGAGAGAAACAGCACTGCCCTGCACTGCCCTGCACTGCCCTGGCACACAGAAATGCACAGAGAAACAGCACTGCCCTGGCACACAGAAATGCAGCCCTGCGCTGCCCTGCACTGCCCTGGCACACAGAAATGCAGAGAGAAACAGCACTGCCCTGCACTGCCCTGGCACACAGAAATGCAGCCCTGCAGTGCTCTGCAGTGCTCTGCAGTGCTCTGCACTGCCCTGCACTGCCCTGGCACACAGAAATGCAGCCCTGCACTGCCCTGCACTGCCCTGGCACACAGAAATGCAGCCCTGCACTGCCCTGGCACACAGAAATGCAGCCCTGCAGTGCTCTGCACTGCTCTGCACTGGGGCAGGGCTGGCTGCAAAATCCCCGAGCGCCTTCCTGGAAGGGCCCCAGGCTGCAGCACAAATACTGTGAATGTCTCCGATGACCAGGTGTAATTAACATGCTTCTGGTTATGTTTTAATAATAGTTAAGTCTCTGCTATTGCTGTGCAGCTGGGGCAGTGACCAGGGCAGTTCAGGCACTTGGTCTCTTATGCATTAATTAACCCCACCATGGAGAATCGTCTTTTCCACCATGGGGTTTGAAGAAAACCTGGGAATTTAGTGGAACCTGGCTGATGCTGGGGAAATTGCCACGTTAGCTACAAGTTATGGTTACCCAAGCAGCTTTCATGGCTGACAAACAAGGAATGTAAAGCATATAAGGAAAGTTAAACAAACAAAAGCTGTGCTGCAGTGGATGAATGGGATTGTGACCTCTGAGGAAATGTCTGGAGCTTTCAGAGCTCTCTCAAGTCATAAATTGCAATCAGCTCCAGGCCCTGAGGAACTCAGTCATGTTTTCCTTGTGTTTTGGGTGCAGCCTTTGCAGAGGCCCCCACCTCCTGGCAGAGGGAGCAGCAAGGCCACTGTGCTGCATGGGCAGGACAGGCTCCATGGGCAGGGTTTTGTGTCAGCATTCATCCTGGGAAGAGCTTTGAAAATATTGTCTAGTTAGAGGGAAAGGGGAGATGAGAAAGGCCTCAGCATAGCATCTCTCTGAATTGCTGGCATTATGCAGAACAAGAACTGTATTCCAAGAACCCACTGATGACTCTAAAGGGTTAAAAAAAATATCACTGTTTTGACCATTTTACCCCTCCTTTTTAATAAAAAAAAAAAAGAAGCCAATATAAAAATACTGTAAATTCTACCAAAATATCATGGAGGAAATCTTCCTAGCACTGCATTGTTGGTTAATGTGCTGCCTTTGCACCTTCTCAAATTTGGGATCCCTTCTTCCATTGGGGTGGTCCTTTGAATGTCTGGCTGTATTTAATTTCATTTAATTTAATTTAATTTCATTTCATTTCATTTCATTTCATTTCACTTCTGCCTGACTCTGAAATCCCTTCTGCAGTTCCATGGGGTAGGTGATGATTGTCCCTCTTGCACCCCCAATAATCCAGCTCTGCATCAGTGCCCTTCTGTTCTTTAGGAAAACTCTGCTCTGTTTTCCCAGGCTGTTTTTGGGCTGAGTAACCTTTCCGGTTATTCCATGCTGATTTATCAGGTAGTGATTGGTTTCTATCAGCTCACAATACCCATTTTCTGTGTTGTTGCTTTAATTAATTCCTTCTCATCAAGCTACTGGACCTTTTCTGTATTGCTGCTATAGGAGATCTCTGCCTTCCTGGGTTGCCCATTTGCTGTCAGAAAAGAGAAATATCCGCTATTTTTTTCTCTAGTCAGTGGCATGGGAAGTGACCCTTCATGCCTGTGAGACTCTGTCAAATTAAATATCTTGGGATTTTTTGTCTATTATGACAGAGGTATAACAGTGTTTGCTTTTCTAGCTGTTTAGAGAGGGAGAAGATGGCCCTGAATGCTTTAGAAATGTCTGGCAAAGTTAACCTAAGATATTAAAAAATAAAAGAGGAAGACCTGTGGATGTCATTAAATGTACCAGCTGCACCTGGATTACAACATTTCTGAGCTGAAAATACAGAAACATTCAGAGATTTACTGTGAGGAATCACTGCTTGGTTTCACATACTCAAGCCAAGAGCTGGTTTTTTCCTTCCTAATTGTTATTTGTGTTCCTTCACCTGAAATAGACCCTGAATTCCTTTAATGCATATACTTTAATTTAATTCCTTTAATGAATATACTTTGCATTCCCCATCCTGGAGTTTCATTTTCTCCCTGCAATATGGACAGCTCATTACTCAGGCTCTCAGGGAAAAAAGTTTCCTCCATCCCTTCATTCCTGGGGTTCTGTCTCTCTCTACTAACACTTAGAAATGCTTCTTCTGGTATTTTAGTGGTCTTTCTGAAATGAAATGTGCAGGTGTGGGCTACTGATAATGCATTTAAAATTCCAACCTTTTCCAACAGGTGAGAATTTATCACTTTTTTAACAAACCTCATCTTTGGAGAAGGTGGTGAGGAGTTGTTCTCCTGCCTGGTTTGGGAGCTGAGGACAGCCCAGAGCACAGAGGCACTTTGACAGTGGCAGTGCCTGCCAGAGGCAGCGAGCAAGGACTGACAAAATTCTCTTGGCAAACAGCACTGAGCAGATGCAGATGGAATGGTGAGGCTTGAACTGCACCTAGAACTCATTACAGGGCACATTTTGGTGTTATATTTCTGAAGTATGAATGCATGGCTGTGTCTGGAAGCTGTCAGCAGCCACCTGGCTGCCCCATGCTGGATGCACGAGGATGTCAGTGCCAGGCTGGGGGCCAGGGGCTTCTGTCAGGGAAAATGCCATTAGCTGGGACACCCAGCAGCAAGGGAGGGGAAATTGGAAGAAGAGATTTAACTTCAGTTAGGATTATAAAAGGGGAAATTGGATCTTTACCCAATGATTCCTATTGACTGTTCTTACAGATTTATGCTGAGAGATTTATTTCAACAAAGAGGTCCCTCTGTGGTCACAGGGGCCCAATGTTGGCTTCTCTGGTGCTTGATTTGGGCTGGCTTTAGGGATTTAATTTTGTCTAATCTTAAGCACCTTTATAAGTCTTCCAAATCAGGAGTCCAATTGCTCTGTGAAGGTGGTGGCAAAAATAAGCCTGGTCAGTATTTCCCGTGGGCTGAGGGACCTGTTTGAGAGGATGGATTCTCTGTTTTAGCTCTGCAGGGAGAGTGATTGACTTCTGCCTCAGGCTCCAAGCACTCCAGAAATCACACATGAGACTCTGGAGCTGTGGCAGGGCTGCAGGGCAAACCCAGCTGGGAAATGCAGCCCGGGCCAGGATGTGCTGCCCACGGGAGAAAATGCCAAGTTCAGCCTCTCTCTATTTCCCAGGCTGGATTTCCTTGGCTGAAAAACAAGCAGCTTTTATTTTACAGCAAATATTTCAAGAAAATGATATCAATCCCCATCTGAGACTGCCCTGGGGCATGAAAATAACATAAGGGAAATGTTTGACCAGCGTGTTTCATACTGAAATAAGCAGTGCCTAAGCAAATATTCCTGTATTGTTTCTACAGGCAGACTCTGCCAGGCAAGAGACTCCTGCTGGAATGGGGCTGCTCCATCCTGGTCCCTGGGCCTGCAGTGAGCTCAGTGTGAGAGCTGCTCCTTTCTCCTCCCAAGGGTGCTCTCAGCCCACACAGGCAGGGCTGTTCCCTCCAGCAGAACCAGCAGAACCCCTTTCCTGCAGGGGTTGATTAAAAACATGTGGCTGAGCTGTCAGTCTGGCTCTGAGGAGCTCAGCCTTGTGTCCATTGGATCTGAAACTGTTGCTGTGTCTTTCAAAGCAAGAATTCAAACTATTTTTTCTTTTTTACAACTTTTGTCCTAATAAATGTTTTTTATGGAAAGCTGGGCCATGAAAAAAATATTCTGTATTTGCACAAAGAATGGGATGTTTATCTTTTTAAAATGTTTTCTGCGAACAGCTTAAAAAATTGAAATCGCTTTTGCAATTTAGAGGAAAAGTGAACTATTTATTTAAGTACTTAATCCGTTGTGCATCAAGGCACTTTAATGAATCAGACAAGAAACAGACCTGAAGCACGACAAAGGCGGTGAGAGGAATACGCGAGGAGAAACTTGATCTCATTTACTTTTATTGGTGAGGTGGAAGGGAAAAGTGGCTGAAATCTCCTAGGTTGATGGAATTCCGAATGCTATCTTATGTGCCCGTGGTATCTTGAGGAGCAGATTAGCACTGGCTGGCTCAGGCAGTTGGCAGAGCAGCAGAATTCCTGAGCCTTGGCTCTCTTGGGTCGCGGAGCCGAGGAGCCGCGCTCCAGCTGCAGACAGAGCTCAGCTGCCTCCACTCCAGCAGGCCAGCTTCATTAGCCCAAACTGATGATGAAAAAACTGTTTTAAGGAGCACTGTTAAACACCAGCCCCAGCAAACACTGTTTGGGTCAGTGGGGAGAAATGCTTTTGTCCGGGCCTGTGCAATGTTCCCCAGCCGGGCGCCCCTGGCTCGCGCCGAAGCCACAATTCCTGCTTTTACTGGGGAGAGTTTGCTCCAAAGCTTTGTCTGCTTGGTCACCCCTCAAGGAGAGAGAATGCCTCTCCATATGTCTTCAGCAGAAGGCAGCTGGGGCTGACAGATAGCAATGAGATGATGTGTTCCAAGAAATGCTCAATCCATGGCAAGGTAATGAGTGTGGGGGGAAGGGAGCTGAACCAGACTCAGACAGAGATGGATGCCAGGGCAGGACACAGAGCTGGGCAGCCACAGGTCAGGCTGGGCACACAGCACAGCATCTGAAAAAATAAAAATTTGAGGAGAAAGAAGTTGAACACTTTTATGAAGGAAGTTGTAGAAAGTTCAGAGGTGTGAAAACTGACAGTGTTTTTTTTATTTCCTCGTAAAACAGCTCAGAAACATTCAGGAAGTGGTAGATTGAGTGGGAGAAGAAATCAATGGAATTTAATGGGTGGGGCAAGCAGAATTTGAGAGCTAAATCTAAGGAAAAATCTGTTGGGATATACATGTGCCAACTCAAGTGTCTGTGTGAAGGGTAATGTATTGGCCTGTTTTGTGCATAATAAAAATACTTGGATGAAATTCTCTCTGTGGTACAGGACTGTAAAGGACAGGGTGGTTGCTTGCAAACAACTGATCAGCTGTAAGGCCATTTGGAAAATGAACCTTGTCACCAGAGCTGTAGGACAGCCCAGAACTGGCACCTGCCCTGCTGTCATTGCATGGGTAAGAACACCAGGGGAGAGCCTGGGCCTGTCTGGCAAGGGGCAGGAGAGAAATCATTATTACTTCTTGCTCTCCAGTGTGTTGCAGAATGTATTTTAGCAGGTAATTTATCCCCCAAAGCTGCAGCTGATGTGAAGTGTCCAGCCCTTGGAGCCAGGAGCAGCAAAACCACACTATAAACTCTGATCTTTATGTAACAGACAGGAGTCAGAATAAAGGTAGCCTGCTTCAGGCAGCCTCATTCTTGACGCAGTTGGATTTTGTTTTCTTGCTTTCCCTGCTTCCTCCTGATAAACACTATTTCCCAGTCTCCAGTTTCCTTTGTTTGTTTTCAGCCTCGTTCATGCAGCATCCCACTCTGTGCTGTGAAAAGACCAGTCCCCTACTTTGTGGAGAATTAAAATGAGTTGCACTCAGGGTGTAATTCACTCACAAGACCAGGCGTCTGTGGCTGGGCTCAGTCTGGCTGAGGGATGCTCTGGCAGGGCCTTTCCCCTCCTCTGCTGGGGGATTTCTCCCTGGTGAAGCAGCTCACACCAAACTCCTCCCCAACAGCAGCACCATTCCCCAGGCAGGGGTTTGCAGGGTTAATGAGTGCAATCAGCTCAGTGCTGTGAGCAGGAGGGCTCTCCAGAGGGGCTGGGAAGGCAGCACAGAGCAGGGCTGGAGGAGGCAGGGCTGTGCGGAGCTGTGCGGGGCTGTGTAAGGCTGTGCGGGGCTGTGTAAGGCTGTGCGGGGCTGGGCAGGGCTGTGCGGGGCTGGGCAGGGCTGTGTAAGGCTGTGCAGGGCTGGAGGAGGCAGGGCTGTGCGGGGCTGTGCGGGGCTGTGTAAGGCTGTGCGGGGCTGTGCGGGGCTGGGCAGGGCTGTGTAAGGCTGTGCAGGGCTGGAGGAGGCAGGGCTGTGCGGGGCTGTGCGGGGCTGGGCTGGGCAGGGCTGTGTAAGGCTGTGCGGGGCTGTGCGGGGCTGTGCGGGGCTGTGCGGGGCTGGGCAGGGCTGTGCGGGGCTGTGCGGGGCTGTGTAGGCTGTGCGGGCTGTGCGGGGCTGTGCGGGGCTGTGCAGGGCTGGGCGGGACTGGGCAGGGCTGTGTAAGGCTGTGCGGGGCTGTGCAGGGCTGTGTAAGGCTGTGCGGGGCTGTGCGGGGCTGTGCAGGGCTGGGCAGGGCTGTGCGGGGCTGTGCGGGGCTGTGCGGGGCTGTGCAGAGCTGGGCAGGGCTGTGCGGGGCTGGGCAGGGCTGTGCGGGGCTGGGCAGGGCTGTGTAAGGCTGTGCGGGGCTGTGCGGGGCTGGGCAGGGCTGTGCGGGGCTGTGCGGGGCTGTGCGGGGCTGGGCAGGGCTGTGCGGGGCTGTGCGGGCTGGGCAGGGCTGTGCGGGGCTGTGTAAGGCTGTGCGGGGCTGTGCAGGGCTGGGCGGGGCTGTGCAGGGCTGTGTAAGGCTGTGCGGGGCTGTGCAGGGCTGGGCAGGGCTGTGCGGGGCTGTGCAGGGCTGTGCGGGGCTGGGCAGGGCTGTACGGGGCTGTGCGGGGCTGTGTAAGGCTGTGCGGGGCTGTGCAGGGCTGGGCAGGGCTGTGCGGGGCTGTGCGGGGCTGGGCAGGGCTGTGCGGGGCTGTGCGGGGCTGTGCGGGGCTGTGCGGGGCTGGGCAGGGCTGTGCGGGGCTGGGCAGGGCTGTGCAGGGCTGTGCGGGGCTGTGTAAGGCTGTGCGGGGCTGTGCGGGGCTGTGCGGGGCTGGGCAGGGCTGTGCGGGGCTGTGCGGGGCTGGGCAGGGCTGTGCGGGGCTGTGCGGGGCTGTGCGGGGCTGCAGCCACAGCACTACGTCCCTGCCCCTCGTCCTGCCCCGGCTCCATGTGGGGACACCACAGCCCCATCCCTGTGCCACAGCAAAGGGCACTTCCCAGGCATTGCCCACACGGGGATCCCTGGGACTCAGCCCGGCCTGTGATCCTGGGGCTGGGATCACTCCCGTGCAGTCAATAAAGGAGACATTCCACGCTGCAAATGGAGTATGGGCTACAGAACCAGTGTTTTACTGCATTTGTCAGGTTAGAAAGACAGGACATGAGAATAAGGGTAAAACCCATAAATCTAAGTCCTCAGGTACTGGAGAGGGAAGCATTGTACTGCTTTTCCAGACTGTGATCTGTCAGTGAGGAGCAGCTTTGCTGTCCTTCGCTGCTTGGACCTGGCTTGGTCAGGGGGTGTAACTTGCAGAAGGGAAGAGAGACTTCACAAAAGCACCAGCATTATTTATTACCCACCTGTCTGTTGCTCTCTTGTGGTGAGTTTGGGTTTTTTTTGAGGGGTATTTTTACTGAAGGAATAAGAAAAAGGTAATTTTGCAGTTTCACATCATTTGTTCATTCTCCGGTCTCCCTGATTAACTCTATTAAATTCTCCTGGACTTTGCAAAAAGCAGGTGTTGAGGAATACAAACTTTCAACAGCCCAAACCAGATGTCTCCTCCAGATCAGTGGGAATGTTCCTGTGAAAAATGAATTGAATGTGGCAAGGTTTTGCTGTCCTGGGAAAAGTGAGTAAGAGGAATCCATCTTTTCCCATGAGTTCCCCATTATGAAAAGTTCCTCATGTATTTTTATATAGCAGTAGTAACAAGCCCATTGTGTTTTTATTCTGTCCCTCTCTGATTACACTGAGCCCCTGAGGCAAATTTTTATACTCAGTAAGTCTTCTGTCAGACTATAGAAATCTTTGTAGCAATAGATTGTAATGAAGATTAAGTTGATGGGTTCATGAGTGATTTATTATAAATTATTGTGCAGTAAGGGTTTCTTTTTCCCCCTTGTGTAGTGAAAGAATTATGTGAGTGTGGTCTCAGGGCAACCTCTCAGGGAAATGAGGAGGATAAAACAAGTCAAGAGTGTCCTCAGATTGTCCTCTGCTCTTTGATGCATTTTTGGAGGCTTTCTTGGAGATGGAGGGGTTCTCTGGTGGGAATTCTGGAGCTGTGCTTTCCCGTGGCACTCCAGCACAGGGTGATGCAGACCTGGGGAGGAACTGTACATAAGTACAAGAATATAAATCAGCTTCAAGATGAAAGCTCTTAAATCTGTTCTGTGCTGCTCACGCTGATTATCATGGCCCCAAGGCATAGTTACAGAAGGATGCACTCAGGAGGGCTACTTCAGAATTTCCACAAGTCATTACTGATTATGGATCTGCACTTCCAAGTGTTTATGGGGGGATGATTGATACACTGAGGATGTACCTTTCAGGACTGCGTAAAGAGCAGCAAGGCTTGATTTGCACTTGGATTTTCATTATTTTACCATTTCAAGTGGCTCCTATTTCATAAACAGCAGCTATGGTAATGCATTTAGGATGGTTTTCATATTCATGGATACATATATATGCATATTTTTACCAGATAGGCACCTTAAAATTTTCCAGTCATTATTATGAAATGCAACATAGCCTCTAAAGCTCATCCTGAAAGGATATCTATAATCAATTAACCGACTCTCCAGAGCGGCCTTAATATGGCATTTTAATTAACACCATGTTGGAAAGCAGAGCAAGCTCCTGCAGAACTCTTGCAGCAGGAGCTGGGCACTGCAGCCCAGCTTTGCAGGAAGGGTCTCTCCTGAGGTCTAGGGATGCTTTTTGTATCCCACAGCTCCACTGCTCAAAATCCTACCTGTAGGATCAAAAGGAAGAATGAAAAGGGCTCTATTTCCAAGGGAAACAGAGAGCAGTGCAGCAGCTTCCAAGGAAATGAGATGAGCTGCTGCTGGAGCCCAGCCAAGCAGAGCAGAGCTGTACCAGGGACTCGGAGCTCTGTGCTGGAGCACAGTGAGCTCTGGCAAAGGTCAGAGCAGGAGCCAGGCTAAAGCAGGGCTGGCACCAGCTCCTTGCAGAGGTGTCTGCTTCAGGATCAGGCAGCAGCGTAATCACTGCTGATATCCCTTTGTCAAAACCAGTAATTCTTCAGCTGTGATTTGATAAATCTGTATTTATTGGTTAGCATTTCAGTGGGTCTCACTTGGCAGAATTTCATTACACTGAGTCTGCTCTGCAGCTGTCGAAGCTCCTCAGAGTCAATAATTTACACCAGGAAAAGCTCCAGTGTTTGTATTTAAAACTTTACAGTGCTTTTTGTGCTTCTGGTCTTTTCTGTGGGAGACAGCTCTGGGGGAGACCCCCAGTTCTAGGCTGAGTTCCTGTAGTTATTATCTACAGAACTCTTTTGTTTTGTGATAACAAACAGAGATGATTTAGTGTAGATAAACAGGTACAAATCCCTTTTGTCACTCCCATCATTTATTTGCATGCAATGACGTATTTATCCTGCTGGAAGTTAACGATCCATTTTTCTGAGGGTTTTCTTTCTTTTCACTATTTCTGATTATATAGAAAACTCCACATTTAGAAACACAAACTTTTGTGATTGTCTGGGGACCTCAGGGTGCTGGAAATGAAAACAGCCATACCTGCATATGGTTCAACACAGAGGGCATCCAATGATAATAAGGGACAGTGATCTTCTCTCCATAAAAACTTTTACAGATTTCTTAAATATCTTCTGGTGTTGAGGGATTGGAAACAAATCTGATCTGAAAATGAGACCAGAACACTTGACTATTCAGCTATGTGAGAGTATATTTGCATTAATTATCCAGAGTTTTAATTGCTCTTACAGGTGGATGTGTACTGAAGAGACTTTTTTTGATAAATGAAAGAACTAAATGACACTCTTAGGGTTCAGATCTACATTTTCTTTGTTTCCTGGTAGAGTAAAATTTGCCACACAGACTGCAGGGGTCTGTTTGTCCACACAGAAATTTCCTTTTACTGGGCTTTATAAAATTATTTAAATCTTTCTGTGAACCTTGGTTGGCTCTTGGCTGCCTGAGCAGGCTGGGGAAGGGAGGGAGGGCTGGGAGCTGCTCCTGGTGTGTGGCTGGGGTGGAACTCAGCCCAACAAGTGGTGGGCACAGCCTGAGCTGATCAGGAGAGTGATTAAATTCCTGCTGTGTGTAATAATTGCTGTATTGATAGAACAGTAGGGTGAGTGAATCTGTGCTTGATCTGCTGTGTCAACCTGGAAAAAAATGTGCTTTGGGAGTGAGGGCATTTTTGTGCTTATATTAATTTGATACCACTTTTGGTAAATGGGTCAGTGATCTGGGGTATTTTTGGCATTAAGAGAAGTGCTGGGCACTCCAAAATGTCTTAGCTTTTCTTCCTGTGAAAATCACTCCACTTTGTTTTCCTGGGCTTGGAGATGATAAAATATGTTTTGGCTATTATTATTATTATTATTATTATTATTATTATTATTATTATTTTATTATTATTATTATTATTATTATTATTATTATTATTATTATTTTAATTTTTTATTTGTGAGATGAGCAAAATTTTGGTCTGGCAGAGGCAGGAAAAAAAGTGTAGTAGCATCCAAACTGCCCTTTGAAAACACACAAATAAACTGAATAATAATAATAACATGCTAATCAAATAATTTGACCTTGTTAGGGCTCTAATATAT
Organism: Diglossa brunneiventris; assembly: GCA_019023105.1. NCBI lineage: Eukaryota > Metazoa > Chordata > Aves > Passeriformes > Thraupidae > Diglossa > Diglossa brunneiventris. Next base: position 18,577,186 of record CM032364.1, on the reverse strand, counting down.
CCAGCAGAGCCTGGCACGTGCTGACAGGAGTTTTCCAGCATCCTGTTCTGCTCCTGTGGAAAACAATGGTTGTTTCACAGTGAGGTCTGAGGGAGGTGACTGAAGAATGCTGTTAGATTTTGGTGGGATGAGAGAAAGTTCATTTAATGCTTCACATGCTATTGTGCAGACCAAGGGGTTCAGGCATCTCAAAAATAATTTCCAGATCAGTACCAACAAATATCAGTTTTGCTGAAATATCTGAGTGCTGCCCTGAACTGAAAGAGAGCTGGACAATTTTAAGCTGGATGCGATGAAAATTCCCTGCAGGCTGTTAGAATTAACATGTTTGGTCAAAAAAAAAAAAAAAGAGCTGAGATTAAATGATGGGGTTTCATCCCCATCTGGGACTTCCAACTTCTTTGGGATAAATGGGATTTCAGAATCAGAACTAACACTTGGAACAGCACAGGGCAGGTGAGAAGGGCCAGAGCTGAAGGAAACCAAAGCCTGAGGAGTTGCAGGGCTGGCTGGAAGAGGGAAGAGCTCCAGGCCAGCCCTTCTCCTCTTTCCCAGGAAATGCCTGGTGTAGAGCAGGGCTGGCAGCTGGCACAGGAGCCTCCTTGCTCTGCAGAGCCACTTTGCCAGCCTGACCCCAGCCTGCAGGGATGAGATTCCTGCCTGAGTGGGAGTGCACTAATTATGTGCTGATGGCAGGCTCTGTGTAATAGCAATTCTCACTCAATTACTCAGAGCACAGTGTCACTATTAGAACCCAATTAATTTTTAAAAACATTCCAATTTAAAGGAAAGCAATATGTTGCATTTCTACGAGTTATCTATAGTGTTAGGATGGCCAATTCAGCCAACTCTTTACTGCATTAGACAGTGATGCAAACAAAGCACAAAAAATGGTGTAAGGAGAAATAAATATCTGTCTTTGTGGGGCTGAGAGCTCCCGAGGTTGTGCACTGCAGGCCCTTCTCAGGGTCTGTCCCAACACATGCAGGTCCACTGAGGATGTTTTAAGCCAAATGTCGTTGGAGGGTAGTAAACTGCTGTACTTATGGTATGTATGTATGTACTTTAAGGTAAGAACAGAAAGTACCAGCTAAGGTCAGTAGATAAATACACATTCAGTGTTCAATTTCACCTGTGATTTAGGATTGAATTTCACAGAATCAAAGAGCTGTGACTGATCTGTGTGGGAAGGGCCTTGCAGACCTTCTTCCATCCCTGCCATGGCAGGGACACCTTCCACTGTCCCCAGTGTCCAGCCTGGCCTTGGGCACTGCCAGGGATCCAGGGGCAGCCCCAGCTGCTCTGGGCACCTGTGCCAGGGCCTGCCCACCCTCACAGGGAACAATTCCTTCCCAGTTTCCTTCACTCATAATGAACAGGGTTTTACCTACAAGTCTTTCCTGAAGAGAGAACACCACAGTCATGGTAAATATTAACGAGAGATTTCTAATTTGAGGCTTCCTTTGGTCTATGGGAAGTGTCAGCTTTTGGTGTAACATTTAAGTAAAATGTAATAAAATAGATAATGTTAAAATTAAATGTTAATAATATATATAGCTCAAAGCAGTGGACCAGAGTCTTCTAAATTGTAAAAGAAAAAAAAATGATTTTGGCCTGAGTATGAGGCATGTGCTAAGAGAGCTCCACTCTGTTTCCTGGCTATTAATCCAGCTGATTCCATGTACACCTGGGGAGCCCTGAGACCCCTTCCATGAGTGTGTGTGAAACAGCTGGGCAAGAAGGGGAAATAAGCCTTGGTTTGGGGCAGGAGCTGTTCCTGCAGCCTTTGGAGCCCTGGCAGCTGTGCTGTGTCTGTGCCCCTGTGGGGGATCACAGCTGCTGCCACAGAGCAGACACTGCCCCCAGCAAGGAGCAAAGAGCCCCTGACAGCCCCTGGCTACAGAAACACTCATTGGGAAGGGAGCACACTGCTAGCCTTGTGCCTGGCCTTGATGTAAGCAGCAATGACAACCTCTTTGCTCCCAGATTTTGCTGTCACTTGGTGGTGAGGTTTCCATCTGGACTGCAAGAGATGTTTTAGATTTGAACCGACTGACTGGAAGAATTTAGTGGAACAACTCCATTTGCACTACTCCAAAATGCACAGGGCTGTTACCTGACAAGCAATTCAAGAAATGCTTGTAAATGTGGGTTATTTGTCATTGTTTGTTTGACTAGGAGGAAAACCTCACCTGTTTTCCACCAGCAGCATTTGCTTTCTGTTGTCATTTTTGAAGCTCTTTTCATGCTAAGGTTGCATGGGTTTTGTGTTGGGATATGGTGGGGCTGTGCTCAGGCTCCCCTTCAGGTGGGAAATACAAACCATGGGATTTCACAGCTGCCAATCAATCCCCAGATGTCCCTTGAGAGGGTGTTTGTAGCCCCCCTCCCTGCAGGCTGCAGTCACTGGTGCTCTGATGATTGAGCCCTTTGGAGAAAGAGGTAGAAGCAAACGTGGTTAAAGCCCAGCCAGTGCCCAGAGAGTCAGATCCTCATTAGCAGCACCTTCCAGCCGTGATCACTTAGCCTTGGAGAGCAGGTTTTATCTTGCTCTCCACCAACCTTGCTGCCCACAAGTGATTTGCACTCTTATGGAGCAGAACTGGGAGCAGAATGGATAATAACAAGTCTGAAAATGCTCTGAAAGCAAAAAAACCACCCTGGGCTCAGGGACAGCAAACCTGGAATTCAGAGCAGAAAATAAAGAACATTAAAAGGTCAGGGCTGTTGGAGCTACAACGTTGTGATTATGTCACTGGATAATAAATCTTTATCCCAAGAGAAAAGGCAGGGAAATATTCCTGGGGCCCTTCCATGTGCTTCCTCTGGGGAAGGAGACCCTGATGAGCATTTCCTTGTGGTGAAAGCCATTAATAAATATAAATAATCCTCATTTATTGCCCTGGGAAGCAGTGATCGGAGGGGAGCACGTGCCCAGGGTGAGACCACAGCCCAGCCTGGCTCAGGGCTCCTGCCCTGCCCAGCTGGACAGATTTGGGCTAAATGGCATTTCAGAATCACAAATTTGATCAATTCAGATTTGCTGGGAGGAGCCACCAGGGAGTGAGGATGGGCAGAGCTGCTGTGGGACAGGCACAGGGCTGGAGGATGGATGGGGTTGGGACTGGGACCCTGCTCCTGCTTCATGAACCCCTCCTGGCCTGCACTCAGTGCTTCTCAGAGACAGGTTTTGGTGTGTTTGAAAAGTATTTATTTCTGTAATTATCTTTCCAGCATCACAATGGCTCAATTCAGTGGTGAGTTCCCTAAATGAGTGGTGTAAGTGTGCTCTGCCACGGGGACAAGCTGAAGGGAAAACTGGAATTCTGGGCATGGCAGAGCCCTCTCACCACAGCACAGACTGGCCAGAGCTGTTCTCCAGTCTCATTACCAATTTACAGTCCTAATCTAAAAGAAGCCACCTTGATCTTCTTTCCTCTCTGTCGCTCTCAGTGCAAATTTGGTGTTTGTTTAATTATATTTACTCATTTATATGTTTTAATAACATGCTAAGCATCTAATTTATATCTGAATTTATTAGATATAATAGTGTTTCCATGGAAAATTTAGTGCAGCCAGCACTGGATGTTTTTCTTTCCATAGGTTTATAATTTACCTCCAGTAAATTACATTTCCATGAGAAACCTAATGATGGCACAACACACTCTTAACTACAAAAATTTCTTTATTTTGCTATTTAAAATTTATATTTTAAGAATTCTATTTTCCCCTTTAAATAATGAACTGTAGATGAAGGCATGTGCATCTTTCTCCTGTGATGTTTAACTGGCATGGTTATCAAGTTATCCTTAAAGATTGTTTGTTGCAGAGCATGAATTGGAACCAAACTTGGTAAGTAGGAGGTGGATTTGTGCTTGGAACAGTTATTGAGGGAGAAAAACTATCCAGAGTGGAATGGCATTGTCAATGGGAGAAAGCTGCAAGGTTTCCCAAAGGATTTATTTAGATTTCACTGAGGAACACTGACTCAAGGCAACTTAAACACGAGGTGTAAACATCCTGTGCCTGAGGCATGCAGTCAGTGTTCCTTTGGAGAAATCCAAACACATCCATGATTGCAGGATATTCAGAGCTCTTTGGTGCAATCCTGGGTGCCTTGGGAGGGGCAGGGTGGAGTGCTGGGGTTTGCTCTGGTTCCCTCCTGGGTGTCAGTGGGGCAGCCCAGGCTCAGCCCGTGCCTGGGGTTTGTGCACAGGGGCTGCCTCTGGCCAAGCTGCCCTGGGAGGCTTCAGCTCTGGCTGGCCTTGCTGCTGATGTTATTGCCTAAAGTCCAGTTCAACAGAGCTCAGGTGATGTGCACAGGCACTGTGCTTGACCTAAGATTATTTCAAAGAGGACTGAGCACTGCTTTTGAATTTAGTGAAAGCCTCTTTAAAAACACTGCATCAGCCCTGTCCCCTTTAACCACTGCTGTTGAAATGTCAGCATTGATAGACACATCTAGTTTTGTTCTGTGTCTGGATTTGAACTGAAGGATGACAGCTATAGACTTTAATATGACTTATCTCTCTCTTCAATCCCAAGCTTTAGGTATTCATGTTAATTAAAATGCATGGTAATGTCAAGCTGGTGAATAGTTACAATGTAAAATGCCAATTATCCTATTTTTGAATGCATCTGAAATAATAAACGAATTCATCAAGTCATGAGCCTCCAACTAAACAGATGTCTGGGATGTAAATGGATGGGAAGGACCAGTGCCATAAATCCTACAGACACTTGCCAGGCCTCTGATGTGCTCTGTACCTTTGCTGTTAATGCTGTTGAGGTTGAAGGCTTGTCCACAGCAAGAGGGGTTTGGCTGTGCCTGTGCCAGCTGTGGTGCACAGCTGCAGGAGAGGTGCCTTGGGGCCTCCAGCTGCTCCTGGAGGATGGAGAGGCACCAGAACTCGCTGTCCTTGTAAGCTCAGGCACCCATGTTGGAGGTTTGTGGGAGATTTTGTTTTGTTGGTTTTTTTTTTTCCTTTAAACTACTGTTCCACCTAAAGTACTCTGCAGTGCTAATGTTTCTTTTTTCCCAGTCAGAACTGTAGAGGTTTAAGCCTAAGCTGAGTGTCTGCAGGAGTGAGTCCTGCAGGGAGCAGCTCTCCCTGTTGGTCAGTCTCCACTGCAGGCAGGTGGGGAGCAGCCTTTGAGCAGATTGGCTGCATTTACAGGCATTTGATCTCTGCTGAACCGGGGTAACCAGATGAAACCTCTTCTATTATTCACTCTGTCTGCCTCAAATAATTCAGGACCAGTGGTCTCCAGCCACTTTGTGATACAGCTTGCCTACAACATGAAATTTTCAGCAGCTGCATTTGAATCAGCTGCCAGTTCAAAAGCATGGTGTTGGTTTGTGTTTAAGGGATCCAGATTTGGGTTCAGAACTGCCCTGTGCCTGGGAATGCAGCAGCACATCCAGGCTGTGAGCAGAGTCCAGAGGCATTTTCCTGCTCAGCTGATTCACTCCTCAGCTTCAGCAAAGAAGGGAGGGATGCTCCAGAGCTCAGGCAAGCTCACACATGATTATTTAAAGTGCTGTGCTGCTAATGCCAGAGCTCTGTGAGAGTTAGGGATGGGTGAGGTGGTGTCAGAAGAGGCTTTCAGCTTAGGAAATGGGTATTTCCATGCTGAGTTCTTTGTAGGAGGATTCAATTTCCAAATTGGTGAATGCTTTCAAGTGTCTGAACTGCTGGTTTTTCTTTCCTCCAGAGACTTTCACACACACTTCTATCCATTCAGAACTTGGGAAATGTTAAAAATACGAGGTGTAACCAAAGACTGGCTCTTTATGAGAAGAGTCAGGCAGAGTTTTGGCTCATGTCTCTCTACAGAGCAGCCTGGAACCACAAGGAGACCTCATGATAGGCTCTGTTTGAGAAGCCTGGTCTGCTCTGGTGATGGGAAGTACTGCAGGTGCCATAAAGAGAGTAGTGCCCGTCACACTGAAGAACACTGGGCAGGACAGAAGGACGTTGCAGTTTTTATTCTCTTCTGACCCCACATCTGACAGCTGCAGACCTGGGCTCAAACCACAGAATACCTTCAAGGCAAAGGTGTAGGTGTGCACCCACACAAACCTTTGGCTACAGTTAAGACCCCCTAGCATTTGCCCTGGTTTGTGCCTAGAACTGAAGGGCATTGTGGGCACAGTGGGCACAGGTGCTGCTATTCTTAGTTAAACATTCTGTTAATGAGGGATGTAACCATACTGCTCAGAACTCTGGACTGTCTTTGGAGGAACATTTACAGTTCTTTGTGAGGGGAATCTTTGCTCAGCACAGAAGAAGTCCCTCCTGTCCAGCACTGTGCTCTGCACAGTGGTGGAAGCAGAGCTGACTCATTCATTTGCTGCTGTAGCTGCAGTTGTGAGGGTGATGGAGAGCTGAGAACCAGGGAAGGAAGGTGACATCTGGAGACCCTGGGAAGAGAAAGTGGAAGTGCTTGCACTCTGAATAAAGGATCCTGCCAAGAATGTAAAAAGTACATATGGGTGGCTCTCAACCAAGCTGTAGAAATGTTCTTGATCTTTGAGTTTTCTTCTGTTTTGTTTCTGTGCTGTGTCTCCACTCGTCTGCTGTCTCAGAAAGAGCAACTGTCAGAAGTTGGGGAAGGCAAGAGAAGTTTTGTTGAGTCCGTGGTACAGGATCCCTGGTGATTGACTCCCTCTATGTGATATGTGAGAGTGAAATCCAGACCATGTAACCCATCTGTCCTTATCTACTTGCACACAAAGGTTCACTATCTCCTTCCTTGGGAAGCCAAATTTTACCCATTCCTTTAAAAAACCCCACAAACCCTAAACCACAGACAAACAACAGAAAAAACTACAAGACAGACATAAAAGTAAAAGCAGGAAAAGTGAAATTTGGGTGTGGTGTTACTGACAGCAAACCTCTGGGTTCAAGCCTGTGTGGGCCAGCTCTGGACTCGAGGATCCTTGTGGGTCCTTCCAACTCAGAAAGGTCTGTGGCTGTGATCTGTGACTGTGACTAATTTTAACTAATTGACCTTTACCAGGAGTAGAGCAGAGTGCCCCCAGCACTCTGTAGGACACAGAAAGAGTGCAAGGACTGTTCTGCATTAAAAATGGATGAACACAACTTATTCTACATATAAGGTCAAAATCTACTGTTCAATGAATAACTAGGATTTTACACACTTAATGCTTGGATAGCCAAGCATTTCTGGACATTTTATTTACTGGTAGAAATGTGTGTCTTCTCAAGGGACCATGGGCACACTTGCTGTGTTATGAGTTGTTAGTGACCCCCAGACTGTGCCTCTGCAGGGCCAATCCTGCTCTCATCCTTGGGCCACCACCCGTTGGTGTCAGGTTCTGTCCCCATCCCTGTGTTACCTGTCTGCAAACCGGGCCCAGCTCTGCTGCAAGCACTGCAGGGGGCACTGGATCAAACCTGCTTTCACAGAGCTTCTCTTAACAAAGTTGTTCATCCAACCACCCCAGTACCCAGCAATGAGCCCCAAGGCAGTGAATCCCTGAGGCCACACAGGGACGTGCTTCACCAGCTCCTCCTGCTCACTGAGATGTCCCTCAAGCAGCAGGAACAGGGAGGGGTTTGTGCTTGGCAGGTGAGCAGCGCTGCCTCACATTGCTCTGGTGCCACAGGATGTCACCAATTTACCATTTCCTGCAGCACGAAAGGACCATTCCTGCAGCAGGACCATTGCTCAGGATGCCTGGCTGCTGGCCAGGGGTGATGTAGGGACTTGCTAGAAGATAAGGAAAATGTGGATGCTCAACTCTCAATTTCTCAGCTGAAAGGAGCTGCAGTTCTGGGCGGGGGTGGCCAGAGGTGGGAACTGTGCTGGCATTGGGAGTGCTGGAAAAGCCCTGCTGGGATTGTCAGTGTCACCTCCGGGCCCAGTTCAGGGTCAGAACTGTTCCTCTCAGCCCGCTCAGGAGCTCTGAGCCCTCTGTCCGTGTGGAGGGTCCTGGTGGGGGTGTTGGGCCCCCTTGGAGAGGGTTTTTCTTTACATCTCAGACACCTGTGCCTGGCCAGAAGCCAGTGCAGAGCTGTAGGACAGCTTAGCACAGAGAATAAAACAAACTCTAGGGTGTGAAAACCAAAATGTGCCAGGGCTGTTGGCCCCTGAGTAGGGTGGGGCCATTTATTTATGGACAAACTAATTGTATCCCTTCTCCTTTTACAGCAAGAGGACTTTACAATGGCTTTTTCTTCTCAGCTCTAATTAGGAAAGTGTTCTGGAAGTTCAGTATTATTTATTGCCTGCATGTTAGTGACAAAATAAACGAATTCTAAAGTGATCAGTGATGGCTATAAACTTGCTCATGGAGTTTGGGAGAGATTAACATTAACTTGTGATTAAATGACTGTTTTGGTGAATTCTCATCTTATTAAAGACATGCAAAGGACTGAATTATCTGCATAAACTGGAATTAAATAGATTCTTTAGATATGAGAGCTCTTATGACTCTTCAAAGCAAGGTAGAGGGCATTGCCCCTGCAGATTTTGGGTCAGCTTACAACACTTGGTGTTCATCATAGGATACTTAGCACAACCCCCTTACTGTTGGTTGGCTTTTTAGGTTTGTTTTATTCTTAATTTGGTTGGTTAGATTGTCAAGGTGTTGCTTTTTAAATTTGTTTTTATGCTTTTATTTTAATCAAAGCAGTAGCGCCCTTTTTTCTTTTCCAGTCTTTTAAATTAAACAGATTAACAGTTCTTAGTGCTTACTATCTCAGAAAATTATTTAATCTTTGGGAAAAAAAAGGAATTGATTATCTTTGTGTGTAGTTGTGTACTGGCAGCTGATCCCACCCACATGCCTTAGAAAAACCCTGAGCAGTGAAACTTTGGCTCTTGGGTTTTGCTGTTCACTCACTTGAATGTTGTAGCCAAACACCAAGTGAAGATTTCAAAGTATCCTGTTCAGTAGTTGCACTGAAATCAAATTAATATGCTTGTTTGCTTTAGTCCATGCTGCACTTTCAATCCAAAGAAGGGGAGCTTTCAGAACTTGAGGCAACAGGAGCTTGATCACACTCTCCCCTTAGGTCATCCAGACTGGCCTGGGAACGGACCATTTCCTTTGGAGTCTGAATTTTACAGCAAAAACTGTTTACAAGAGCAGGGCTTGGGCCATGTTCACACTTCAGTTACCTCTTACTGGAGTCTAAACAAAGAAACTTAATTTTCCTTAAAATCTGGGTTACTGCATTGTCATAATAAACCAACTGATCCCTTGATGCATTAAGAAACAAAGATGTTGAATTTTAATAGCATTGCTTATTTTTACAGAAGAAATATAGATGAGAGAATAAGAAAATGTGTGTAAGACACCTTTCCCTACCTATTTCATTTCTTGTTATCTCTAAAGTAGGGGATGCAAACCAAAAATTTCCTCAATCATTGTGGTGTTTCAGCCTCAGTAATTTCTCCTAATAAACCTTCCTCTGCACTTGCCATCTCTGAACAAGAAATTGCTTTAAGCTATTAATTATACATGCAATTTCTCCTTTTTTTTTTTTTTTTAAATCCAATTCTCTCCCTTTGGCCTATTATCTCTGTGGAGCAGCAAACAGCAATTCAGAGAGATGTGTATCATCACCATCTAAAACGTTGTAGGATTCAGGGTTTGTTAGAACCATCTCTTTTGTTAAGGTATTTAGGGTTTTTAGATTTTTTAGTGTTGTCCAGCAGACTGGGAGGAGCTGGCATTGTGATTCCATAAATTCTCAGACAACTGGACAAAGTGCTGGCCAGTCCCCTTGGTCTGCAATATCCTCTGGAAGCCTCACAGGTGTGCTTTAAAGCACCCAAAGCCAGGCGTCACCTCTGCTGTTCCCTTCTGATTGCAGGGTGGGAGTTATGGACCCTCATGGGGTTTCATCCAGCTGGGCTTCAGCAGAGCTACAGGGGCACCTACAACTGGGAATGTCCTTCAGTCTCTTCAGCCTGAGGAGGCCAAAGCTCTCAGATGTTTTGCTCCAAGCTGGTTGTGCCTCCAGCCTCTGGCTCAAGCCACTGCATGCAGGCTGTGTCCCTGTGGTGTTGGCTCTGTTTGCTCTCTATGCCCTGTGGTGTTGGGTGTTTGCTCTCTGTGCCCCATGGTTTGGGTCTGTTTGCTCTCTGTGCCCGGTGGTGTTGGCTCTGTTTGCTCTCTGTGCCCCATGGTTTGGGTCTGTTTGCTCTCTGTGCCTGGTGGTGTTGGGTCTGTTTGCTCTCTGTGCCCCCATGGTTTGGCTCTGTTTGCTCTCTGTGCCCCATGGTTTGGGTCTGTTTGCTCTCTGTGCTCCCAGGGACAGCCTCTGCTTCTCTCCTGCCTTCAGAGCAGGGTGTTTGCCCCATTTTTAAATCTGAACATTGAATTCCAGGTGTCAGCACACCGAGGGGGGGAAGGCACAGCTGTGCTTGGGCCTTCTGAAGATGATGTACCTAGGAAAAACCTCTGGTAGAAAAGTGAAAACAGGTGAGGGCAGTCCCTAGAGGGATCTCGTCTGTTTGGTCCCTGAAGTTCCCTCTCACTGCTGCCTGTGATAGAGCTTGCCTTGAATTCATTGTAGCTGTAGTTCCTCTATGGCTGGTGAGTCTCAAGGGGGGTACAAAGCCCTGGATTGTTCAGTTACAGTGTCTGAGAGCACTGGGCACCAGCACAAGGAGTTGTCCTTGATGAGCAGGTCCCCAGGTGTGATGGCTGCAGCTCATTCCCTTTTGGAATTCTGCTTACAATGTGAGGCAGCCGTAAAATTTCAGCCTTAATGTGTGCTACCTGGAGAATTTCTGAAAATATAGAACATGGGTATGAAAAAATGGTTTCAGGAATCATAAATTTCTTTTGCCATGTCCTGACAAAAATGATAAAATTTCCAGATGCGTCAATGCTTTCCAAATTGAGATCTTCATCTGGCAATATTATAAAGATGGTTTTAAAAAAAGAAAAGATTTAGTAACAAATACATTTCCCTGGATTTATCTCCTATTTAATATTGTAGCAGCCAAGACTTTTATGTCAGAGGATCCTAAAACTAAGTTATTGTTAGAATTAATCACAAAAGAAGTTGTCGTGCCTACCGAGCTCCCAGAACCAACCAATAGCTTTTCAACCCCAGGTTTAAATCTCATAAATTTCTCAGCTATTCATGCTTAATAACCTACACCCTGTGAGCAGTGCCAGCACTGCTCCAGCTGCACCTCACCAGGGAAAGGTGTCCTGGCAGGGGGGTGAGCCTTGAGTGAGGGTGCAGCTGCTCAGAAATGTGTTCCCTGAGCAGCAGGGCTCTGCAGGGCCCCACCAGGCAGGAATGGGGTGGGTTTGGGGCTCCTTTTGCCCTTTGGGATCAGTTTTAAGGGATCAATTCTCCCTGCAGGCAGGAATGGGGTGGGTTTGGGGTTCCTTTTGCCCTTTTTAAGGGATCAGTTTTAAGGGATCAGTTCTCCCTGCAGGCAGTCAGCACCAGGCTGCAGCAGAGCAGGGGGTGAGGGCAGCCCTGCCCCAGGCCAGGGCACCTCGAGGGTGACAGGGACAAACCTGGGGGTGCTGAGGGGTGCAGGGGTGGGGATGGCAAAGGGAAAGGGCAACAACTGCATTGGGATCCAAGGGAATCCCCAGGGCTGAGCGAGGAGGCAGTGCAGGGTCCAAGGGCTGAGAGGTGAGGAATTAGCAGCTGTTTTGTGTATCTGTGCATTCCCCACTGTCTGCAACAGTCACTACAGGGAACATCTGGAGCAGGTTGGTCACAATATCAGATGTACAGATTCTTCCTGCCCACCAGAATCCCTTCATGCAGTTTTCAGCCTGATCTGCAATGTTTTATCTGCTGCACTGCTGAGGGTTTGCTGGTCCAAAGCTCCCAGGAAAGAGGTGCTAGCACTGAGGTGTACTGGATTCCTGTTCCTGTGTTTTCTCCCACCCATGCAGAATTCTCCTTTTTAGCACCTGCTGATACTCTGATTAACTTTCCTCAACTCCTTTCAAATCTGGTCCTGAAGGGGCATCTGACTGGATAGGTACAGCATTCCAATATCTCCCATTCCTGCTGCTTTCTTTATCAAAGTTGGTAGTGTCAGCTCTAAAACTAAAAATAATTTGGAAATTTTCATTATAGAATATAACACATTGCCCAGTATCTGTTGTGTAAGACTTCCTGACAATGGAATTGGTGAAAATTAAATCCCACAGACCTTGCCCCCCAAACCCACAACCTCCTCAAATCTCTCTCAGAAAAATTCTGTCAATAATTATTATGTGCTCATGTTTCTTTAAGATGTGCTCAGTCACAGGATTGATCAGGAATCAACCCTAGTCAGCATAATTTGGAACCCCACAGAGATTTTAGATTGTGCATGAGGGGCTGAGCACCTCCTGCTTTTTGTGGTCTCCGTTCTGTCCAATTTTTCCTTTGCTTTATTTTTTGCATCTATTTTATCTTTATGGATTCCAAGTTCAGTGTTTTAGTGACAAAGGGCAGCTGGTGCTGCAGAGCTCCCAGGAGAGCCCAGGTGGTGCTGCCAGGGTGTGAGCAGGGTCCTTCCTGCTCAGGAGAGCTTCCATGAGGAGTGGTGGCTCACCAACAGAGAGGACAGGTCTGAGAGAGGAAAAGTGCTTCAGAGCACCCCCAGGGTTGTGCAGAGATGCTCTTTCTGCAGCTGGGTCAGTGTGGCCCAGGGACACTGCAGGTCTGTCCCTTGTTCTGCTCGTTCCCTGCTGGAGCAGCAGATCCCACTGGATAAAGCACTGATTTGTTGGCAAAGAGATTGTCTGCTGGGAAACTGCAGCAGCTGCCTGAAAATTCAGAAAAAAAAAAAAGATAAATTAAATAAAACCAGGTCCTAATTTTGTTATAGGGATAAAAGGTCTTACTGCACCAAAGTTTGCTAAATCCATCATGCAGCAGAGTGAGCCCACCACGAATTGTGATGTGAGAGCCACCAGGGCTGCTGCTAACCAGAGCACAGGGATTTGTGGAAGTGCTTTCCATCTTTCCATGGCATTTTCCAGTTCAAAGGTGTTCTCTGTCTTCCCTCCTGGCAGGTTTGTTAGCAGACCTGGGCAGGTGCTGTGCTGATGTCTCTGTACTTGCAGCACCATCCTCATGTGAGCTTTGCTGCTCTCCTCAGGGCTTTGAGTGACAGCTGGAACAACTGAAAACAACGTATTTCAAGACCCTTGTGCCCTCCTTCAGAGCTGTGTTAAAACACTTTGTTATTTATATTTAATCTGCTTTCTTGGGGTTTGATTCAATGTAATGGCTTTTTGAAATCCAAAGGGTATGGGATCACACACTTGCACTTGGACAGAAATGGAAAATGCACTAATACTGTGCCCTCCTGGATGTGACTGGTCCTTCCTGTGCAGGGGCTCCTCACCTCCTCAGTGGTTCCAGAGAGAGCCTGGAACCAGCTCAGTGCAACCTAAAAATGAGGCTTTAGAATTGGCACCAGTGATGTGTCCAAACAGAGCTGCATTTCACCATTGTGCCCCATCTCACTTTCTGCTGTTTCACCACATTTTCATTCAGTTAATAAAATATTGATAACAAAAAAAAAGCAAAACAAACAAACAAAAAAGAACCAAAGTTGCACCGGTTTTCTAGCTTGGGATATGCCTTGTTGGGCTGGATTGCTCCTTTCCTTTATTTTCAGCAAATCATTTTCCAGTTCCTCAAGTTTGAGAAGCTCATTTCAAACTGTTAGAAAACCCCATCTGACCTACAGAGATTAGGGCTCCTGGAGTACAACAAGAAGTTTTCTTGCTATTGAAAACAATTTTGAAAAGATTTTTTGGGATTAATTCCATGATTGGTTTGGGTTTGGTTTCTTTGGTGTGGTTTTTTTTGTTGGTTTGGTTTTTGGTCTTCTTGTTGTTGTGCTGGATTTTGTTTTTTGGTTTTCATTTTTTTTGCTTTGTTTTGTTTTTGTTTGGTTTGTTTTTATTTATTCTGTTTTTTTTTTAAAGCAAGTTTATTTCTAAGCTTTTTCTTACAGTGCACTTAGCATAGACACATTGTACTACCAAATAATTTTTTCAAGAGAACTTTCCAAGAAACACCTGATATATTAAAAAAAAAAAAAAAAGCTACTGAAATATTCATCACATGTTACCTGAAATATCTTGTGAATAATGGGCAGATACTGTACCAGCAGGTAATCTTTAAAATAACTTAATCAAGTAGCAACTGGTAACATTGTGTGATGTTGCTTCTGGGAATAGTGGCAAGCAGCAGAAATGTTGATTACTTGGCCCTTTGCCTTTCTAGTGCTGAATTACTGAAATCACCGTGAAACTTTTGCATAGATGCACATAATTCTCTTTTTTATTTTTAGATATTAATATTTTTTGACTGGAGAAAATACAAGTCAAACTTTCCCTCCATTTTCACTGACATTTCTGTCTGGTTTGGATCTGTGTGGGTCCTCTATGTAGGAATATTTTGCTAATTTGCAGCAGACTGAAAAATGTGGAAGAAAAATATCCATGATACATGAATGCACATAGGTAAGATGTTTCTTAAAATTAAAATGTGTGCTGCTGCAAAAGACAGCACAAATCTAAGCTGCATCTCAGAATCTTAATAATTGGGATTTTTCTTTTAATCTTGCAATATTCATCAGAAGACATGATGTAGTTATACTCCTGCTTATTACAGGGGAGATGTTTATGGATAATAATCTGTAAAATTTTAATTTGGTGGTAAAAATAAAATAATGAACTGTATATTTCCTTGGATCCAAGCCTTTGGTTTTGCATTTGAAATGTTAAAGGAGCTGTGAAAAAAAATTTGCATCCCCAGGAAATGTGGAACACCTGCTTTTTGGCAAAGGTCTTTACTGAGAAGGAGAAAATAGTTTCAAAAGATGTGTACTCCAGGGCTGATCACAGCTAGCAGGCCTGGGTCAGCTTCAGTTTAAAGCGGAGTTCATTCCAATCTTGAACACTGCATGAACAGGATTATGGGGAAGTTTCAAACACAAAGATTTCCCTTTATGAGTGTATTTTTCAAGTTTAAAACTGGGCCTTCTTATTCGGTCCCTCAGTCACTTGGGGACACGAGCTGTGGGTTTCTGACAGGTGTCACTCTGTAGGTGTAAACTGAGATGCAGATCCTCTGAATTGTACCTTTGTGAGTACAAAATATTGTCACAAGGATCCTTGGACCTTCTCCCAGAACTGCTCCAAAAGACAAATCAGAGTGGGAGTGTTTTTCCTCTGACTGCTGACCCCACAAACAGCAGCGAGGAGCCCCTGCCCGAGATGGGGAACAGAGATCCAGCCCTTGGCAGAGCCTTCCTGACCTCTGAGCTCTGAGCCTGGCCTAAAGAAAGCCAAGAACCAAACAAGAACCAAACCCCTTTGTTCTGCTCCTTTCACAGCACAGCCCCTGAGGCAGCTCAGCGCGGGGAGAGAACGGCACAGCCCCGGCCGCAAAGCTGGGCTGGGCCGGGCTTTGGGCCGGGCTTTGGGCCGGGCTTTGCTGGGCCGGGCTTTGCTGGGCCGGGCTTTGCTGGGCCGGGCTTTGCTGGGCCGGGCTTTGGGCCGGGCTTTGGGCCGGGCTTTGCTGGGCTGGGCTTTGGGCCGGGCTTTGGGCCGGGCTTTGCTGGGCTTTGGGCCGGGCTTTGGGCTGGGCTTTGCTGGGCTTTGGGCCGGGCTTTGCTGGGCTGGGCTTTGGGCCGGGCTTTGGGCCGGGCTTTGCTGGGCTTTGGGCCGGGCTTTGGGCTGGGCTTTGCTGGGCTTTGGGCCGGGCTTTGCTGGGCTGGGCTTTGGGCCGGGCTTTGCTGGGCTTTGGGCCGGGCTTTGCTGGGCTTTGGGCCGGGCTTTGGGCCGGGCTTTGCTGGGCTGGGCTTTGGGCCGGGCTTTGGGCTTTAGGCCGGCTCTTTGTGGCTGCAGCAGCCCTGGTGCACCCGGGCAGCAGAGCAGAGCTCGCCCTCAGAGCTGCTGAGCCCTCTGCCCTTGGGCCGGCCTGGGTGCGGGAGCAGCTGCCTGACAGGCAGAGATTCAGCACTGATCATTAAAATCCCACTGGGGGCACCAGCAGAGTCTGCACAGAACAAACAGGGAATACTTTCTGAAATGCTGAGGATTGGTGGAACCAACTTCAGCCCCTCGAGTTCCAGTAAAGCAGCAAAGTCTGGCCCTGGAGTAGTTCTGATGGGCTTGCACATATCCTGAAATAGCCCCTAAAATAGGCCATGACACTGCCTTGTGTGTCATCAGCACAGTGCAAATAACACAATTTCTCATCCATACCTATACTTCAACATACATGAATGAAGTGTTCTGCTTGTGCTGTGCCAGCACCGTGCCCCCAGCACCTCCTCATTCCACACTGCACACGCAGGATCAGAGCCCAGAGGGAGAGGGGGCAGCCTGGGATCCTGCACTGAGTTACTGAACTTGGTGCTGGGCTTTGTGTGTGTGGAGACAGCTGCTGTTTATTCCTCTTGTGCATATTGCAGTGTTCTCAATTTGCCTCCCACACCCAGTTATGTTCCTGGATTCAGCTGAAAGGGCACTTAAAAAGCAGTATGACACTTCCCTGTGCTTGCAGCCAATGTAACAAAAGCTCCACATTTTCCAGACCTGCAGCACAGCATCAAATACATTTTTAATTTAGGGTAGTAAGTATTGAGGCCAGAAGGATGCAGAAAATTTATTATCACTTCTTACATGACTTCATCTGTAAGTTATCACTGTCTTGAGCCTGGCTGGATGTTTGTGTGTGAGTTTGCAACTCTGCTTGTGGGGGAAAAAGAAGGAAATCATGTCTTGAAGTCCTCTAGTCATCTCTCTGGGTAGTTGCCACTGGTTGCTTGTCCTGACTCTTAAAATGTCTGCCTTAATGCAGACTGATTTTTGTTTGGATTCAGTGCCGTTTGTCCCCTTATAGTATTTGCAGGGATCCCCATGGCAGGGAGGAATGACGAGGAGGACTCCATCTTATCAGAAGGCTAATTAATTACTTTATTATACTATTTTGTTCTATACCATATTACACTATGTTACATTACATCTAAACTGAATCTGCCAAGCACTCACCTCTGCACACAACTGCACTGAATCTTGTGACTGTCACCCTCAGTCCTGACACACACACACACACACACACACACACACACACACACACACACACACACACCCCTGGCCCTGACAGGCCAAGGAAACAAAACACCATCACTGTGGGTAAACAATCTCCACATCGCATTCTACTTTGGCACAACATGGGCACAGCAAATGAGATAAGAATTGTTTTTTCTTTCTCTGAGGTTCAGAGAATGTGAAACCCAGAAATATTCTTGAGAAGAATTGTGCTTTGCTTTTTCCTGTAAAAAAAAATGTAGCAACACCCCCTCTCAACTCATTAGAAAGGTTCCTTATTGCACATCCACATCCCTTCATTCCTGGGAAGGAGCTTCTCTCTGCTTTCCTGTGCACTGCAGCTCTGCAGAGACCTTCCTGAGAGCCCAGGCAAGGCATTGACATGCCAGTGGGATGCTGCTGCAGTGCAATAGGTCTGTCTTGGGTGCCTCCCTTGTGTTATGAGTAGAACAGCTGCCCATTGTTTTAAAAGGTCGCAGAGTTCACAGGTTGGGCCAGTTGCTGCCAGGGTGGAGTTCTAAGTGTTTGTTACTGTAATCACCCGTTGTTTTCATTAACTACCTGTCGTTGATGGTTAAGAATTCCCCCTTTTGTCAAGTGACACCCTGCTGCTTCCCAGAGGATGGCACCCGGACGGTGAAGGGACATCGAGTCGGCATGCAAATGACATCGGATCCAGCATGCAACGGGAGAGACCCCTCACCAAACCCAGCCAAAAACCCCTAAAACAAGGAGCCAACACAAAACTGATGAATCAAAGCAATGTCTGGATGTGAGGAACAGAATCTGGTAGCCACCAAGACCCTTTTTAGCCCTCACCCTAACCTAAAGATGTCAGCTAGACAGAGGAGCTCGAATGTTGAAGTGAGGAGCGGGGAATGTCCTGATGCTCTCGTGAGGATGGGACCCCCAGCCCTGCCACAGACCAGCGGGCACAGCTGCGCTCATCATCCTCCTCCTCTGTGCCACTCCTGGGAGCGGCGGCGGCGTGAGCACAGACCCGTCGGTTCTGCCCACCCAGGCTGATCACTTTTAATAAAGGCATTAAAAAGGAGAAAAGGCCCCTGCCCGGGTTTATTTCACTGTGTGTTTCCTGCATTTGATCAGCAGGGCTGCAGCTGGGAGCGGGCAGGGCTCGGAGGGGCAGTCAGGGTGGGTGCTGCTCTCATGGGTTAAGAGCACCAAAATTGTTGAGGATAAATGTAAAGCTCTGTTTTTCCAGCACTCAAATATTGCCCTGCCATAAGGGGTCTGTTCATCCTTGAGATTCAAAAAGGAGCTCAAAGGAATTTTAAACTTCTGAGGTTTTGTAAATCTTAAAAACCTGGAAAGCATAACAGAGAGAAGGGAATGGAGCTGGGGAAGGGGCTGGAGCCCCAGCGGGGGCTGAGGGAGCTGGGAAGGGGCTCAGCCTGGAGCAAAGGAGGCTCAGGGGGCCCTTGTGGCTCTGCACAGCTCCTGCCAGGAGGGCACAGCCGGGGGGTCGGGCTGTGCTCCAGGGAACAGGGACAGGAGCAGAGGGAACGGCCTCAGGCTGGGCCAGGGCAGCTCAGGGTGGACAGTGGGAACAATTTCCTCACAGAAAGGGTTCTCCAGCCTGGCACGGCTGCCCAGGGCAGGGGTGGACTCCCCATCCATGTGGATATGGCAGTTGGGAACATGGGTTAGTGGTGGCCTTGGCAGTGCTGGGTTAATGGTTGAACTTGATGGTCTTGGTTGGAGTTTTCTAATCCAAATGATTCTATGATTTTAAAGTGGAGGGAGGTTAGTAGGCTCCAGTCTACTACACTTGGTGTTCTGTAAGATTATTTCCAGAAAAATGCTGTGTTTCTCCATCCATATAATTGGTGGATTGGATGGGACAGGACAGATTAACACCAGCTAGTCTTAATTTTGCAAGTTTACAACTGAACTACGATACTTTGGGCAGTAGATTAATATTTTTCTATGTTTTATATATTTTAGTATATTTTCCTGTGTGGCACAAGTGACTTTTTATGCTGGAAATAGCTTAGAAAATAATTTTGTATCAAGTTGAACTCTGACAACTTTGTTGCAGAAACTTCCTTACTTTTTCCCATTCAGAGTCTTTGTAAAGTTTCCTTAACATGCGGTGTTTTCACAGAGCACAGTTTTTATTTTCCAATGCTTTTATCATCTGAGATGCTTTTCTCTGAGGTGCCTCTGATCTGTCCATCTCCCAGGCCTGCTGCTCCCAAGCACAGGCTGAGATCTAATGGGACTCGGATAATCATGCTTATTTTACATCCTCAGCGCTGTGACCCAAATAGCATCACTTTTTACACTTTTTACATGCCAGGGTTCCACTGCTGCCTCATCCTGCCTGACACCCAGCTCTGTGCCTGTGATGCTCCTCTATGGAATCTGTTCACAGGGAAATCTTCCCAGCCTTGCTCACTTTCAGCTCCCTGCATCTCCCAGCAAAGTCAGGGGATATCAGCAGGAGCTGCCAGATTAAGACTGAACAAAGACCTCAGGATTTGGTTCCCTGTCTGTGCATTTGTTTGTTCCTTTCAGCTGAAACTATTTGTCATTTGCTTCTATTGAATCATAGGACAAATTGATTTAATTATTTTGGTCCCTCAGGGTCTTTGACATCTTGCATACTGTTTGGGGGGGTCTAAAGCCTGGCAGTTTTCTCTCTAATTTCTTATATTTAAAAATAAGCAATATTAAGGTTGCTGTATTTGTATTCTAAATGCATGTTTGGATATTTTGAAGAGTCTGCTTTGTAGCTTCTTTGTCATAAAAACTTGTTGAAAACCTGGCTTTTTCAGGGAGGTGGGGAGAAAACCTTCCAAAGAAAATAAAACAAGTGACAAAACGCTGTGTCACAGAGATGTACTTCTGGGGGGAGAGAAAAAAATAACCCCAAAAGTCCCAAATCAGTTTGTGTTCTTAAAGACTCTTTGTGTTTTCATGTTTAGAAATAAAGGTATGAAGGGAAAGAGGAAAGAGTTAGAAAAGAGTCACTTTGTGCTTTTATTTTTGGTTACAATGACACATAGAATTATGTTATATAGAACCCATTTCCTCTCCATATTTACATGAAATCTGCAAATATTTGAAGTAATTGTATCTCCTGGCATACACACGTGCATTGGTGAATCATGTTGTGAGCTGATACTTAAATCAGTTGCAAAATACTGGTGTTTTGCAAAATTAATGTCTTAAAGACTGAATTTGTCACAGATTCTTTTTTTTTTTTTTTTTTTTGAGGTGAAATCAGCAGCTTTGTCTCTTTCCATTATATAGATTTGCTGTTCAAACAGAATCACAGCATGGTTTGGGTTGGGAGGCATCTTAAAGTCATCTTGTTCCCACCCCTGGCAGGGGCAGGGACACCTTCCAGTACCCCAGCTCCCCCAGTGTGATGGTTTATATGGTGTGTGTCCCACAGCTGAGTTTGGGATCCTCAGGCTGTGTCTGCATGCTTGGATAACCCCCCTAAAACCTGGTGCAGAGTCTGTGGCTGGAGAAAAGGGGGAATGACTGAGATGCTTTTGGAAGGGACTGATCCTCAGCTGTTGAGGCCACAGTGAGCTGTGGAGTGGCATCCTTGAAATGCATCTTTGAAAAGTGACATTTTTATTTATTCAGTGAGTTCATTGAGGGGAACACTGACCTGTTTGAAGAAGAGCTGTGAGAGTCTGGTGCTGTGACTCTTGTGTGAGTATCTCCCATCACAGCCATTCCTGCAGTGCAATATCAGTGCAGAGAAACAGCACGAATTTTATCAACTTTCCTGCTGTGGATGCACATGAATATGAAAAAAAAATGCTGAAAGTTTGAAGTTTAATCTGCAGTGTTCTTTGTTACTGTCCCATCCTTTATTGTCCCTTTTTGTCCATTCCTCCAATTCATAATTAAAAGGGAGGAAAAAATAGGAGGAGGAGGAGAAAGAAGGAAAAAAATAATGAAATCTTTCCAAGACTTTTGGCTCTAATTAGATTTTCATTAAGGTTTTATAAAATCTATTACACAAATCCTTGTAAGAAATGAGAGCACAGTTCATGGAGATGATTAACAAATTGGCTTAATGAACTTATCTTGAACCCCTCAGACCCACTGCAGCGTTCTCGTCCCTTGCAGTGTTGGAAGGAAACACACCCAGAGTGTCAGGAAGGGTCTGCTCAGCTATGAGCAGGGAGGAGGTGTTGGGGAAGATGGAACAGGAAAGCCTTATAAATATGATTGCCTGGCAAAAGATTTTGAGAATATAGAAACTATAAGCAAGATTGAAATGAAAGCAAGCTTTGAGATACCTCAGTTACTGAACAACGGGAAAACAGTGGCATGGCAGCTGAAGGTAATCCCCTTTTGATCAAACAACACCCTCTGCTTGCAGACAGCTCCAAGGGTCAGAGCAGACCCTGCCAGCTTGGCAGAAGGGGCCCAAAGAGGAGTTTTTAGGGTTTAAAATGTAACACAGCATGGTAATGTAGTGGTTCTTATTGGCTGTATGTAAATGCTATAGGATTTGTATCTTGTACTAGATTGATTAGTTAGAATCAGAACATTCAACACAGAAGAAGATTTATGGTATTGTAATGGAAACCTCGCTCTCTTACCCCTTTCACCCTCTTACTCTCTCACCCTCTCATCCTCTCTGCCCCTCTCTTCTCTCAGCCTGCTCTGAGCTGTGGCTGGCAGCTCCCAGCAGGGCCCTGCACCCAGGCCCTTTGCAATGAACCCCAAGTTCCTGACCTGGCTGCAGAGATCTCTCGTGTCTGTCTGTCCTGACTGTCCTACCCCCGATGCTCCTACAAGGAGGGACCGAGACCAGAGGGGCCCAGCTGAGTCTGACCTTTTGGGAGAGCACAGCCACAGTCACACTGAGAGCACAGGCACAGCCACACTGAGAGCACAGGCACAGTCACACTGAGAGCACAGCCACAGTCACACTGAGAGCACAGCCACAGTCACACTGAGAGCACAGACACAGGCACACTGAGAGCACAGCCACAGTCACACTGAGAGCACAGGCACAGCCACACTGAGAGCACAGCCACACTGAGAGCACAGCCACACTGAGAGCACAGCCACAGGCACACTGAGAGCACAGGCACACTGAGAGCACAGGCACAGCCACACTGAGAGCACAGCCACAGTCACACTGAGAGCACAGCCACAGGCACACTGAGAGCACAGGCACACTGAGAGCACAGCCACACTGAGAGCACAGGCACAGCCACACTGAGAGCACAGGCACAGTCACACTGAGAGCACAGGCACACTGAGGGCACAGGCACACTGAGAGCACAGACACAGGCACACTGAGAGCACAGGCACACTGAGGGCACAGGCACACTGAGAGCACAGGCACAGCCACACTGAGAGCACAGGCACACTGAGAGCACAGGCACACTGAGGGCACAGGCACAGCCACACTGAGAGCACAGGCACAGCCACACTGAGAGCACAGGCACAGCCACACTGAGAGCACAGGCACACTGAGAGCACAGCCACAGTCACACTGAGAGCACAGGCACAGCCACACTGAGAGCACAGGCACACTGAGAGCACAGGCACACTGAGAGCACAGGCACAGGCACACTGAGAGCACAGGCACACTGAGAGCACAGGCACAGACACACTGAGAGCACAGGCACACTGAGAGCACAGGCACAGGCACACTGAGAGCACAGGCACACTGAGAACACAGGCACAGCCACACTGAGAGCACAGGCACACTGAGAGCACAGGCACACTGAGAGCACAGCCACAGGCACACTGAGAGCAGAGTCATGCACAGCCACAGCCACACTGAGCTGCCTGCTCTGGCAGCTGCAGCAGGGAAGGGCCCCAGAGCCAGGCTCAGAGCTGGGGCTGGGGCAGCTGAAGGCAGATTCACCTCCTGCACTCCCTGGGGCTGGGCCTGGAACCAGCAGTGCCTGAGCCTTATCTCTGTTTGCCTGGGGAGGGCAGGGACAGCAGCCCCTGGCCCTGTTTGTTTGCACTGCTGGAAATCCCAGCACTCTGATCCCATAGTGACCTGCTCAAGGGCTGCCAGCAGACACCCCAAGCAAGATTAGAACTGCCAAAACAGAGAGTACTTCCAAAAATTATGTCTGATAGGGGAATTAAGAAGTTGCATTAACTTCCACACATCTAGGATGGTGAGACGATAATTCCTAAAACTCCTCTATGGTTTATTCAGTTATATATATGTGTGTGTGTGTGTGTGTGTGTGTGTGTGTGTGTGTGTATACAAAACGTCAAAACATTTTATAAAAAAATACATTTCTTGATGTTAAGCAGGTAGAGGTGGGAAAGGTCTCCTAACCAGATTTTGTTTCAGATGGTGTGCTTGGTTTGAGATTGTTCTGGGATATTTAGGGTTGAATATAACCATGCCAGGTCTAAAAGCACAGGT
This sequence comes from Diglossa brunneiventris, assembly GCA_019023105.1. Taxonomy (NCBI): domain Eukaryota; kingdom Metazoa; phylum Chordata; class Aves; order Passeriformes; family Thraupidae; genus Diglossa; species Diglossa brunneiventris. Next base: position 18,553,706 of record CM032364.1, on the reverse strand, counting down.
GAAAGCAAACTTACAATCAGGAGTTTGGTCCTGGCTCATCATGAGAAAAACTCATCAAAATTATGTTCTTTAAGGAATATTGTTGAAATATAATGGTTCCAGACAGGATTACCAGATCCACTGGGACAAATAACTCCTGATGGAAGCTCTGGCAGCCATGGCCCTGCTCTCCCTTCCTTCTCTCACTGTCTCTGCCCTCTGCCCTTGTTGGTAGAGCAAGGAGAGCTGTTGTACAAATCAGGGAGGTGCCTGACTGGTTTTGGTTTTTGATGGGTTATTTTCTACTGGACCATTCCCATCCTGGACCTCTGAGTGTGCTGTTTGCCCCAGCACAGCCCCAGTGAGGGAGCTGGGAGATGGGAATGTGTGGCTGAGGAGAGCCCCAGCCCCGGCATTCTTTAGCTCTGCTCTTCAATGTTCACCTCACTCAGCAGCTCCAGCCTGAGAATTAAAACTGAGCTCTGTTCCCTTCCTGGGAGGGAGTAAACACCACAGCCCCTCTCTGTGGCTCTGTTGCTAACTCAGCTGTGCGGGATGTGCACCGTGCCCCTCTCCTCCCATCTGTGCAGGAGCAGGAGCTGCAGCTCCTTTGCCATTCCCCCAGTGCCGCCTGAGCAGGAATTGAGCGGCAAAAGCAGCACAGAGCGGGAGTGGCAGCTTGTCCTCACTGCTGCTGCCTCTTGCCAAGCCTAAAGCATCTCCTTTTCACTCCTTGCAGAGGTTATCAAGCCCTTGGAAGAAGCAGAAGTTCTGGAAACCCAGAGTTTGGAGGTGAGGTAGCAGCTGGCCAGGGGTGGTGCCTTTAATCCCCATCTGACACTTGTCAAAAGGACATGGCCCAGCCCCTTCTGGGCTTTGTGCTCCACAGCCCTCATCTCAAAATCCAGCTGGGACCTGGAGCTGGGATCTGCTCACCTTTGCCAACATTTATCTGCAGGATACAGCAGCGTTCCAATAATGGACAGCATCTCATCTCCAATCAGGGCTGCAGCAGATAAGCTTGGATATAGGTATTCTGCCAACTCTAAGAACATATTAGGAAAAGTCTTTTATCTTCCTAATATCAAGGTTAAAAAACTGCTTTGCAGCCTTACAAGTTATTTGAAAGTTAGGTCTTAAAGGTTAAGAATTAGAAAAATCTTAGCTTGCCCTTGTAACCTTGAGCCGCTTCTTTGTGCACACACACTATTTTACAATTATTTTAATTGCAGAATAGAGATCCCAGCCTCACATCCTGCAGTTCAGAAAGGTTAAGGAATTGCACCTGAGGGCAACAGCTATGTCACATCCAGGCTTTCTTAAATGTGTCTCTGCTGGAAGCAAATATGCCTTGCTGTTTAAAGGAGAATTTGTTAGTCAAATGAACTGGGACTGTCCTGGTGCCACCCATGTCTGGTCTCACAGTAACCTTAAATGTATATGAAGAAATGTCCCTTAAGTAGTGTAGTGTTCGCTCTGTAATTTCCTGTCCAGGTTCTCTGAAGTTTGTTATTTATTTATTTATTAAGGGGGAGGATGAGGGGGAATTACTGGAACAGGGGATGATGCAGAGCTGCAGTTGTGGGCTGGTTATTTCTGGGGTTATTTTCCTGCTGCAGGAAGTGCCAGGGCCCCACTGTGGGCACACAGAGGGTTGAGCTCACAGCAGGGCCCTGCAGCTCTCTAAATTGTGATGCAAAAGAAACCTTTTTCCCATAAGGAATTGAGCATCTTATTGCAGAGGATCAAGCCAAAAGCTGGAAGAATGTTGGTGCTGGGTTCATGTACCTTAAATGAACTGTCCTGAGCACTGGAGCAGTTGGGAATTTGGAATACAGGCCAAACCCTGTGCATGCAAAGACTATCAGTAAAACTGGAGTAAAGAAATTGTGGCCCCCTGTTCCCACTGCAATCAACCTCCAAATCCTGAATGAAGTCAGGAGGATGAGGATTTGGCCAGTAACTCCTCTTCTGCAGACAGGACCAGGACTGGACTGATAAATCTCAAGCTCTATATTTACTGATGATATTTTTAGTTTTGATAGGAGGACATGAAAATCAGCATTTAATATTTGCAGCATTTTTTTGACATTCTATGCCTTGACACCAAGGACTTTTACTTGTAAATGATAATTCCAAATATCAAGAAGCAGATGTTTCTTGGGGAAAAAACCCCCAAAACTGTGACAGCAGATGCAGTCAGGTATGTAAATAAATACAAAATATAGGGCAGGCTTGGTTTTTTATGGGGTTTCTGCTTTTTTGGTGGGGAAAAGATGACCTTTAAGATGGTGTATATTTGTGTTTTACCTAATCATAATTTTTAATTTTATTGCCTATTTTGATCTCTAGTCACCAAATTGTTCCTTAGCAATAAACAGCTCTTTGAAACTGTTCTCAGAAGAAATACACAGGAAATTCTGTTGCCTGTTGGGTGATGTTTACTTGAAAGGACTTACCAATTAAAAGCAGGGCAAGTTGGGACAACTATTGTATTTATTGACTATTAGGATTTTTAAGCTGGGTAGTTGAATGATCCATCTTAGATCTATTTTTACACGACTCCATCTCACTGTTCTCATACATAACATTAAATGATTGATGTATTTTCTCTTTTTTTTTCCTCCCGCTTCTGTGAACTGCATTATATTTGGGGATGTTTTCAGTTTAATTTAATAAATCTCTCTGTGTGTATTTGTTTCTCTCTTTCTTCATGCAGAGACAGTTATTAAATTCAAGTTAAATTCAAGTCACTGAGAACTAGTAGATGGAGTAAGGCCCTGCAATCCGAGGAAGTTTTGCTGGTGGAAGTGCTGGATGCAGTTTAACGTGGTTTATTGCACTGGCTCCACAGCACAAGCTTAGATTTTCATCCTGCTCCTGATTTGGCTTTCCCAGAGCAGCTGGGATGCAGTGGCACTGGGGGGCACTGGGAGCTGTTCCAGCTGCCCGTGCAGCCCCGGGCTGGGAGCAGGAGATGGCACGGAATGCATGGCACAGAGCCCTGGAGCTGCTGCTGCCCGGGCACAGCGACACTGCAGCTCTGCTTGTTTGCTTTTCAAATCTCTCGTGTCCCCCTTTGCAACCCAATGGCATAAGCTACTAACATCTCTTCAGTTTTATAAACATAGCAAAGGTGTCTTTTTTTTTTAAATAAAGATTGATTCATCTCTGGCTTTTTGGCCAAGGTGGCATGAGGTTCTTAACTTGTCAAGCAGTGAGCAAAGACATTCATTTTTTCTGTTCTCCCCTCCCTCAATTATATTTTCTCAGCTTATAAAACCAATTTTGATTAATGTACCTGCAGGTTCCAGGGCTCTCTGTAGAGCCTGTACTGGTTCAGCACACTTTTTTGGCAGTTCTTGTTGGCACAACTTCTATGACTTGCATGCTAAAAAAGAAAAAAAAATACAAAAAAAGGAAGAGAAAAAGAAGAATCATCTGACTTTGGGTTCATAAATGAAGATGTCAAAACTCTCCTCAGCTTCACTGTTGCAACATCAGCCATCAGAGGTTTTTATCCAAGAAATTTCCTCTGTTTAGATTCTTCCAGCAGAGAATTGTCATCACTGTACTGTGTGTGAAATTCCATCCTGGACTGTCCCATCCTCAACAGCAGAGCCAAAAGCAGGATTGCCCCTGCTCCCTTGGGGAATCAACACCCCCAGTGCTCCATGACAAGCACAAATCCTAGCCAGGGCTATGGATCTTTACATACAAATTTTAAAATGGCATTTTCTTTGGGGCCCTACTAACAAAAACTGGTACATTTTCCTAAAAGTGATTGAAATTACTGAATTTCAACCTCACAGAGTAAGAGCATATTTCTTACTGATTTATTTACTGTACCATCACAGTGAATGTACAGTTCTGAAGGTAAAATGAATAATTTGTAACTCTAAATAGAGACAATGTTTAGCGTTTAAAGCTTCTTCATGATTTTTTAAACCCTTCTCTTCACAGAAGCTTTTTAAAACACGAGGGAAGGCTGAGAGGAGCACTTTAAACAGCTTTTCTAATCATGTTTCTGATTTTGAAGCCTTACTTCAACAAGAATATGTTAGACAATGACCAGGAGTGGGCTCAGGGATGAGAGTGTCTGAGGCTGTTGTGTGCTCATCCACAACAGGGATTTCCCCTGGCCTGATTCTGGCATTCCCCACACTCTGATGATTTTTTTTCCATCCTTTTTGAAAGTTCCAAACTCATTTTCAACAACAAATGGCATCTGAGCAGCTGCTGTGCTCCGGGTGGTGGTGGAATGGTCCAACATGCAGGGCTGGAATGGTCAGGCTGTGCTGCAGTGGAACCAGCACCCACCACGTTCTCCCCGTGCCCGTGGTGATCAAACTGCTTTTTCTGGATTTCAGGTGGGGATGGGTTAAAATGTGAGACAGGCTCTGCCTGCTGATGGTTACCCCCTTTGTCCTTATGTTGTGTTCTGTTCTGTTGTAAGGATTTCATTCTCTGGAAGGTTGGGAGGGAATGGTTCCAAGTCCAAGATGCTGCCTTGCCATATCCCTTGACTCTGGAACAGCTCCTGCTGTTCCCTCTGTCTCCCTTTACCTGTTCAATGTCAGCTGGGTTTGATTTCCAGCCTTGCTGGAGCAGTAACCTCAGTTTGGAGCCAGAGAGCAGCAGCTCTAGTTCTAAAAGACCAGGGCTTTTTTCCTTGAAATTGCTTATTTGTATTCAGGAAGCTGCTGAGATAGAGATGCTGTGATGTATTAATACTTGGTTTAAAAAAAAAATAACCAAAATCCAACAAAGCAAACCAGCTTTTAAAATCAACCTAATTTTTTGTGTAAGAAACTCAGGGAATTCTGTGGAGCTGTTTCCATGGAATTTGCTCACAATGTAGGGCTCAAATGGCATTTGGGCAGTTGCTACATCTGATTTCAAACTTCTGATATGCAGATTTTCCCCCATCAGTCAGGGGGGATGAAGGTTCCTCCTCTCCTCCTACTTGGTCTTTATTTCCACAATAACAGAGGCAGTGGTTGCCTGCTCATTTCATGTGTTACACTTTTTGCCACAAGAAATTTCAGTGTATTTAATCTGATAAATAACTAGATGTTGCTCATGATATTTCAAAAGCTAAAAGAGAACAAATTGGAATTTGTGAACTTACATTTGCAAAGTCCAAGAGCTTTCTCAAGGTGAATCAAGGCTCAGAGATTCAATTCCCTTCAGCCAGCTGCTCATGGAGCTGATTCCCAAAATGCTGCTAATGACTGTGGCAACTTAAAAACAAAAAAAGGTAAACCAAGTTTTAACACTTCCTTCAGTTGTCTCTTGCTTTAAACCAGAACACTAATTATAACAATATTCTCCTGCTTTAATTGTGACTGTGGATGACTGATGGCAAACATGTAATTAACTGATGCAGGAGTTGACATAAGACAGTTGACACCAATTTTTTATACATTATTATATGAAGACATGTAGTGAAGCAATTAGTCCTTCATTAGTTCGGAGTTATTTCAAAAGCTTTGAAATACTTCTGTGGTTAATTTTTAATCATCAAGGAAATGTATCTTCTAATGGTGTTAACTTTAGGGACTGAAATGAAACGTGCTCCCCTGAGACTCGCTGCAATAAGATAAACCTCCTGCACAGCTGCTGGGCCACAGGAGCTTTGGGAGGCTTTGGGGGCTCAGCAGGGCTGAGGCTCCAAAGATTTTCCTTGTTTTTCCCAGCTCTTGGTGCTTGCAGGGCGTCTTGGTTTGGAAAGACAGGAGTCTGCTAAGGAAGGCAGGAGCCTCCCCTGAAATGGAGAATGTAAACCCTCCCCACCCCTCCGAATTGCTACAAATTTTAAATTAAGGGGCTCTCAGGCAAAAAATATGGGAGCAGGAAATAACAGTTCTTTAATAGGGAAGGGAAAAAAATAAAATGATAAAATAAACAATGCAGTACACTAGAACAACACTGACAGAGTCAGAACCCAACCTGACACCCTGTGGTGTTGGTGGCAGTCCCATTGGAAATGTGGCTCAGCCCTCCTGCAGTGTCAGGGGTGGCTCTGCTGGAGGAAGGGGGATCTATAGAGAAGGATGTATTCTTCCTCTGAAGATCCAGTGGAAGAAGAGGCAGCTGCTGTTCCTCTGGGGAATCGCGTGGAGAAGCCGTGCTGTGTCTCAAAACCTCAGGATTATATCCGGGTAGGAATGCTTGGCTCCTCCCTCTGGGCTCACATCTCCCAGTGGGATGCTGTAGTTCTTATCAGCCATGCAGTGACATTCAATGGTCTGTTATCAGCAGGTGTCCCCTCCCGAGGGAGGTGTGAATGTGGTCACTCAAAGAGAGAGATAAGGCAAACTGCCCACTTGACAAACGTAATCTGCCATACAGATGGTAATTGAAAACATCTTGCATGGCAATCTGGAACACAGGGATGCTGTGCTCCTGCAGACAGAGGCGGAGCTGCCTCCTGCACCCCCGATCTTTTGGCTCTTCAGTGGGTGCAGCCTAGAGCTGCAAGCCAGGCTGAGGAGTTCCTGTTCCATTTCATGTGTGCCTCACTCCTCCCTTGCCTCTCACAGCTACAACAGAACTGAAATGTCACCTGGTGAGGACAGGCAGCTGCTGAGCCACAGGACAGGGGATTTAGTTCAGGTTTCCTTTTGGATTCCTTTTGTCTACAATTTGTTTTCCTGCTCTCACCTGACATTGTGATAAACCTTTTATGAACTTTGACATCTTTCCATCTACTTGAAAAAAAAAAAAATATGTTTTGTTTAAGGAATTCCTGAAAAGATTATCTTGAGCTTTCACTGGCAATTTGTCACCTTCTTCCCTCTTGGAAAATCTCTCCTTGGCTGGGCTGGAAGCAATAAACAGAATAGATGTGCATTGCAGTGTGCCATGTGAGGGATCCTTGTTCTGTACACAGTCTTTTAAAAAAAACCTTTATGACTTACATTTATGTTGTGAAATTATAGATATTTTATAGAAAAAGTGGGAAACTGAGCTGTCAAAGGCTGAATGGTCTCTTAGCAAGCTGGTTTAGTGGAAGTCCGTGGCAGGGTTGGAATGAGATGATCTCATGGTAAAGTCCTTCCAACCCAAACCACTCTGGTTCTAATGAAATAAAACCATGCAGGAAAAAGAATCTGTTGTGTAAAAGCTGGAAAAACCACTTTCCAAATGCAGATGCCCTGTGAAATATTTTGTTCATAAATTTTTGCAGATTTCTGATTAAGCAGTGAAAAGCTGTTCTGGAATAAAGGCCAGTTCTGTTGATGTTGGGCACGCCTGGAGTCTGGATAGGGTGGCCTTTTTGTACCTGTTGCAAAAATTTTATCAATGCACTGCAAGCATTAAAGCTGTGTTAGGTTGTCAGCTAACAAAATTTAAAGCAGTCTGAATTCAGTAAGGAAAAATTGTAACACCTGGGCCTTTGAAACAAACATGGTACTTTTTTTTTAAATTTTATTTTAGTAGTAACAATTACTTTGTAATTAAGCTTTCATTATTATTTACCTAATGTTGCTGAGAGAGGAGTATTTAATTTCTCCCATGGTGTTTAAGGGGGCTCCTTTTCCTACCAATCTTCTTAAAATGCATTTTTGGGTGAGGCTGAAACGAGCCCTGTCACAGCAGCTCCTTTCATCTCGGTGGCAATCAGTCCCTGGTGTCCCCAGCATGGCTGTGGCACTCAGGTTTGGCAATGCAGCACTCAGGGGTTCAGAGGCAGCCTCTGAGAGGTTCTGAGCATGGGCTTCCACCTTCCCTTGTCAGGCAGAAATAAACCTCAGTGGAGGCAGCTGTGCCCAACATGTGTGAACAGCACAAGGAATTATTTTTCCTGAAGCATTTGTACCTTTAGGACACACTCCCAGCTGCCCTTGGTGGAAAGGGAGTGAGGGAAAAAAGGGAATCATTTTGGTCACAGTTTAGGCTGATTTTCTGCTCTGAACAGGGGACACGTCCTGAGGTACACGGGAGGAGAAGAGGTTGAGGATGTCCATGGGGGATTGGAGACTCAAAGGAAGAAAATGTTATCAGGCTTTTTAGTTTTTAAATGTTTTCCACACACTTTAAGAAAGTTTTAAAACAGGTTTAGGAGAACTTCTACTGGTATCAGGTGGTCTGACAGTTTCTTTGTCGTTGGATGGCAAGTCGTAGTGAATAGAAGTGCAGAGAAGTAAAATCTGTGTGAAAATGAGGGAAAACAAGCCTAAAGCAGCACTATACATTAAAAAAAAAAAAAAAAAAAAAGAAACAAAGACAGGAAATCCCCAAACCAACCAAACCAAAAAAAAAAATGGTGAAGAGGAGAAGAAGACGGAGAAGAAGGAGAAGGAAGAGAAGGAGGAGAAGGAGAAGAAGAAGAAGGAGAAGAAGGAGAAGAAGGAGAAGAAGAAGGTGAAGAAGGAGAAGAAGAAAGAGAAGAAGGAGAAGGAGAAGAAGGAGAAAGGCTGGCCTCAGTTATTTATGATTTGAAGTCTCCAGGAGCTCAGTGTACTCAGCCCTTCTAAGGACCAAATCCTGTTTCCATGTGAGAGAAACATTTTCAGGCTTCAGGCTCCTGGCTGTGTTCCAGCATCACAGAATCATTTAAATTAGAGAAAACCTTGGAAAACCTTGCCCACTCTGTCCCCAGCCCAGAGCCCTGAGTGCCACCTCCAGCCCTTCCTGGGACACCTGCAGGGATGGAGGTGATGAAGAAGGAGGTTTTGACTGTGTGTGTAATTGTGTTGGGGGTGTTCTTGAGGCTGTTGGATAGAAGTGGAAGTAGGATGGGGGTGGAGAGGGTTACTAGGGTTAAGAGTATGAATGTGTTTAGGACTAGTGAGAGGTCCATTGCTTCACCTGGATTTGCACCAAGATTAGTGGCTCCTAAAACCATTGGATTGCTATTATCCTTTGAGAGTAAGGAGACTGAGGTTTTATACTCGGATACAAGAGTTAGCAGTTCTCGCTGGTTTTACCTCTCCTCGGCAGGTAAGAAGGGTTTCACTTCTATTTTTAGAGTCACGGTCTAATGTTTTGGATGAAACCATACTTGCATATGGGGATACCAGAGATTAGTTCAGGTTTGAGGATTAGAAGCAATATGGGGATTATATGTAGGGCCATGAGAAGATGTTCTGGTGTGGAGGAACTCCCTGGGAGTTCATTCCAACATGGAATCACCCTTCCTAGGAAGAAATTCTTCCCAGTGTCCAGGGTGCCCCTGCCCCAGGGCGGTTCAGGTTTGAGCTGCAGGGGAGGCTGTGTGGCACTGCAGGGCTGTGCTCCAGGAGGAGCTGCTGGTGTGGAGCCCTGTGCTGCACAAGCCTCCCACAGGCCTCTCCCTCTGCAGGAAGGTTACATGAGAATTTTGGGGAGCAAAATTATATTTTTATTTTAATTTTCTTTTTAATTTTTTCCCCTTCTCCTGTTGTCCCAGCCATCTGCATCTTCTGAAAAAAGGTGAGGGAAAATGTAGCATAAAGCACTTAGGCCTGGGAAAGCAGCCTTTGGCAGGGATGGCATCCTCACTCTTTTTTCCCAGGGAAAAGTGGGTGGAATTATCTGTTAGCTCACAGAGGAACCTTTTGGACTGCTGTGAAAAAACAACTGGTGCTTGCTCTGTGCCTGCCATGTGTCCCAGCAGCAAGAGGGGTCTGAGTGGATCCAGCTGGGGCAGGTTGGTTTGCAGCACACAAATACCTCAGACTCATTCTCACTCTTGAGGAAGTCCATAGAGGAGAGAGAAATAATTCTGGAAACTGATGAGCAGTGCCTGTGTTTTTTAATTTATCAAGCAGGTGGAGAAAAGGAAGAATGCAGGATGCTTTACCCTTGGGTGACACACAAGGTTGCTGATGACACAGGCATTCTTTTCCCTGTATGCTGATAACTCAGGAGCTGACAAAGTTGAGCGTTGTATTTCACAAGATATTTTAAGCATTACAGACTTGACGCTGTGGAAATGGAAAAATGTCAGTCACACTGGTATTAGAGCAGGAAAAAAAGAATGATAAGTACTGAGTTTGTCACTTAATATTACTTAACACCAAGTACTGAAGGTTGTTCCATTTCCAGTGTTTCTTTTCTTCTGAGTATTTAAAGTTATTCTTTAATATCAGAAATAAAGCAGTGGTGATTGTCTGTGCTCTCCAGTCCATCCCCCTGTCCTGGGTGACTGCACAGTGTTAAAGAGGAATGTTCAATAATTCAATTGGGTGAATTTCCTAATTTGATCTTTATATTGAACTTCTCTGCTGTGTTTTGTGCTGGGAAGGGTCCATGAAGTTTTTGATTTGTAGCAGTGACTGACATGAGCCCAGCTTGGCCATGGTGAGGCACAGCTGGACTAAGGTTAATGATCATTGAGCAGGCCTCTTTGGTGGCTTCTTAAAACTCTCAGGGTGATGGCACCCACAGACCTTATTGAAGCAGAAACCTCAGAAATGTTGGCTGATCAATGGAATCTCAACTTCGACTTTTCTTTTTCACCATATTTAATAGTTTGAAAAAAAATCCTAATTTTGTATATTTTCACTTTGATTATATATAGCTGGTTATTTTAAATATATTTTTTAAAATTCTCTTCTATAAGAATAATTTTATTTCTGGCCATACTGGGCTGTATTAATACTTGTAACAGAAATTTGGTGGATAATCTTTTAAACAAAAAATAGAAACTCCTCTCTGTTGGAAGTACATATTTTTCTTTCTTCTTCAACTATAATTTGTGGCCAGTCTTTTGTGCTTTGCTTTTTAGATGGAGGGGTGCAGGAGAATTCTTCTCTTGTGGTGACAAGAACACTTGCTTTTGCTGCATTGAAGAATTAATTGTAGACACAGTTAATGGTCATTTATTGGCAATGATCAATAGGCTCCTGCAGAGCTGAATATGGAGCCCATTTTATGGAACTTTAATGCACTCTGAGTGCACCCAGTGCTCCTTTTGGCCTGGGAATAAATTAAGTTTTTCCCTGTGATGACTGAAACACAATTTTACCAGAACTTTAAAGTAGAATTATAGAATTTTTTTCCTTGGTGTTGAGAAACAGAAACTACTGAAATGTCTGGGGCTCTAAGCAAGAGGAATGGAAGTAGACCACAGAAAATGAAAATAGATTAAATTGAGACTCCATGGAAATCATCCTCCCAGCTTTGTGCCCTTTCAGAATGGATCCTTTCTTCCAGTGCAGTTGTTTAGGGTCACTAAATTTCTGTAGTTTTCTCTTTTGCTTTTCCTGAGAGGCTTCCATGAAGTTTTCCCTTTGCTGTGCCCATGAAGTGGGGTCCCTAAACCATTCCATGATCCTATGCTAGGTATAAAATAAATAATGGAGCTGGCAACTGTTCTGTTTGCACCATATATACAGAATAGCAAAAATTCAGTGGGGTTTTGCACCATCAGAATTTCATTCCTCATTTGTAGGAGTGTCAGGGGGTCAGCACAGTCGGGATGGACGGAGATGAGAGATCTCTGCAGCCAGGTCAGGAACTTGGGTTCATTGCAAAGGGCCTGGGTGCAGGGCCCTGCTGGGAGCTGCCAGCCACAGCTCGGAGCAGGCTGAGAGAAGAGAGGGGCAGAGAGGATGAGAGGGTGAGAGAGTAAGGGAGTAAAAAAGGTAAGAGAGTGAGGTTTCCGTTACAATACAATAAATCTTCTTCTGTGCTGAATATTCTGATTCTCACTAACCAATCTAGTACAATATACAAATCCTACAGCATTTACATGCAGCCTATAAGAACCACTACATTACCATACTGTGCTACATTTTAAACCCTAAAAACTCCTCTTTGGGCCCCTTCTGCCAAGCTGGCAGGGTCTGCTCTGACCCTTGGAGCTGTCTGCAAGCAGAGGGTGTTGTTTCACCAAAAGGGGATCACCTTCAGCTGGCCACACCATTGTTTTCCCGTTGTTCAGTAACTGAGGTATCTCAAAGGTTGCTTTCATTTCAATCTCACTTACAGTTTCCATATTCTCAAAATCTTTTACCAGACAATCATGTTTATAAGGCTTTCCTGTTTCTTCTTCCACAACACTTATTTTTTGATGAATAATTTGTAATATACCTCATGTCTTGCTGAAATGGAGTCCATGGGAAGGGCTTGCATAATTCCTTCGTCCTGGAGAAACTGCAGTCCTTTTACACCTGGCTTTGTTGCTGGCTTTGCCCCCTGGGTGTAGATCAGTGGGACCTGGGGGTGCTCTCAGAATTCCCTTTGAGTTGATGTTAGCAGAAAAGCACATGGAATTTGTTGGAGGTGACACAAGCAGTGCCCAGCAGGCTCAGGGCTGCAGACCACGCCAGGTGTGTGTCAGGAAAATTGCAAAAAGGCCCAGGGAGATGACTGAAAAATTGATTGCGAAATGGCAGGCAGGCACAGCAGCCACTGCTGCAGAGTCTATGATTTGTTTATGTTTACCTAATCATAATTTAATCTTTCTGCTGTTGACACTTAATGCTAAACCAGTTTTTTGAGATCATCAATTCCCAGTGTTTTGAAGAAGATTCTAAGAGATTAAGTGATAGCAGCAGTCAGAGGAAACATAACTGGGCTCTACCACACACCCCAGATTTTGGAACAGAGTTGTCACATGCAAGATGTTAATTATTAATTTAAATTAAAATGCTGCTTTGTCTTCAAAAGCAATCTCAAGAGTTCTGAAAAAATAAATATTGGTTCCAAAATCCATTTTCTAGTTTTCATTTACCTTTGTTACTCTGGTTCAGAGGTTTCCTTGAAGCTTGCTTGGCTGCTGGAATACAGATACAGCTCATGTTTGTGCGTCTATGCATCTAACTTTTCATTTCCATAAGATGAAATATTTTCCTAATGAGATTTCTATCCTGCCAGCTGTAGTGTGTCCCAAGGAGAATGCCAAAGGAATGAGTCTGGAGACAGCAACCCTGTTCTGTAAATAGAGCAGGAAAGACAGACTATCAGAGATTCTGCTCTCTCTTAAAGAAATAAATAAAGGTGAGGGAGGCAAGAAGGGTTTTGTCTCTTGCTACTAAATTCAGGTTTTTCCCTTCTGGTTTTCAAAAATCTAAATCTTTAATTTACTGCCCTTGTGATAATTTCAGCTCTGTGCTGAAACAAAGATGTTAAATTCTGACAGGAAGAATATGTCTTTTTCCAAAAATATTTGAAGAACAGTGAAGGACCAAGAAAAGAAGAAATCCCAAATTAGCAAATCTTAGTAATACACATTGTTCAGTATTAATTCCCTGGGAATCAGAATGAAGATTAATATCAGCTGTTACTTCTGGCTTACCCGGCTTCCAGCTCACTTATATTCCCAAATACTGAGTGTTCTGAGCTTTCCCAGGTGCCTGTGGCTATTAAGTGCAGGGTGAACAGCATGTGAGCAGTGACAGAACCACTCTTTTAAATTGTTGCCCATATCCACTACATGAGAAGGTTTTTTCTTGTAAGTGTGTGAATGATGCTACACCAGTTGAGAGGACACCTGCTGCCTGCAGGATGTTTGGATACATCACAAGGATTTCTGTTCTGCACTGGTTTGTTTCCATGGACTGGTGCCTAACTTGAAAATTCAAGCTCAGTATTTGCAAACAGCGCTGGGAAGTTTTCATCATTTATGTCTCCAGTGGCAAAAATAACTTGGAAGGGATGGGTGATGGTTTGAATTTGGTTAATTGCTTTATTAAAGGAGGAGCTGCTTTCTGAAAGGCCTGCCCAGGGGTGTTTGCTGAGTGTACAGATAATGTACCTACTGATAAATGTCAGGAGCCAGAGCATCCCTCTGGCTGTCCTGAGCAGCCCAGACCCCTGCCAGGGGTCTCAGAGACCCTGGCACAGAGCCCAAGATGCCCCTGTGGGTTTGATTATGACCCTTGGAGCAAGTTACCAACCTTGGATGAAGATCTGCAACCCACGACTGTTTAAGTAGAATGACAGTGAAGTTATCACGGGGTGGAAAAGTCGATTTTGGGGGTTTTGGTATGGGGGTTCAGGGGGCAAGATGGAGGGAACTGGGCATGTCCAGCCTTTCTCCTTCTTCTTCTTGGCCTCCATCTTCTGCTGTGATGTTGGCACTTACAGATTGGTTTAGAGTAGAAGCTCACTGTCTAACATAGGTGATAGGTATTGGAAAGTAATTGTAAACATTGTACATGTAGTTTTTAGTATAAAGACATAACACTGCCCTGGGGGCAGGCAGAGTGCCTGGAACTGTCCTGCTGGATGGACCTCGGCAGGGCAGGAGAAAGAATTTTATAGATAAGGAACAATAAACAACCTTGAGACCGAGAAATGAAGAGCCCTGGCTCCTTCAAGCACCAGGCTGGGAAAAGAGACTTTTGAACTCCTCTCAGGGTCACTCTGACAAGCAGAGATCCCGACAGATAAAGCTCTGTTCATCTGAGGGGTGAACAGAACCCACTGGTCCTGCTTTACAGGTCCTACCTTTGACCTGTATTCCTCTCAAGGTTTCAGGATTTGCTGTGTAATAGCATAAATAAGTGGCTGTTCCCCTTTGGCCTGACTGAGCTGCCCCAGCTCCAGCAGTGGGAGTGTGGTCAGGAGCAGGACTGGAGCTCAGTGCACTGGGTGTCTTCATGGCAATATTCCTGGGGTTTGTTTGCTATCAGGAAGGGCTGCTCAGAACTATGTACAACTCTAGGTGTCTGGAAGAAGAAAGCACTCCCAGTTGGGAATCAAGAAAACATGAGCTTATTTAGTTCAATTGAATGTGTGACTGAGGAAGGGACTGCCAGGGCTGGGTGGCAGACAGCAGAGTGCCAGCTGTGTCTGTGGGGTGCTGGGAGGTGGGGAATGGAGTTGCTCCACTTGTGGAGAGCCAGGAATTGGCTCTGTTCCTCTGGAGCCAGCAGAAATCACTGCTCCAACCCTGCATCCCACATCTCATCTCGGTCCCAGAGGCTGAAGGCACGAGGTGTCACCTCAGGTGTCCCACTTGTGGCACAGGCTGTGCAACTGTGCTGTACCCAAGGAGGCTGAAAACTCTGAGTTGTGTTTTGGTACTGATGTGAACAAAAAAAAAAAAAAAAAAAAAAGAGGAGAGCAGGGAGATGGAATCTAATTCTAAAGTTATAAAAGTTGTCCAAACCTGCTGCAGTGGCAGGATAAGATGTTCCTCTCTCTGTTACTCAGCATTCCCCCTGGCACTGGCAGGAGAGTTTGTCCTGCTGCCACCAACAATTGGACTGCACTCTGGACTTGACTCTGCCGGATTCCCAGGAATTCTGGGCAATGGAGAGCCTGCTGTGCTGGTTTATGATGGACAGATCCAGACTGACAGGCTACTCTGAGAGTGAGATAAATGCTGCACAGATTTATTCCTTGTTTGCGCACATCTCTGGGAAGTCCTTGACACAGATGTGGGGAATGGAGTCGTCCTCACGTTTGATCTGTTTGCATAAATAAGAGACATTTGTATCAAGAACCAAAAAATCAAGCTGCAGTTGGTGTGAATTTGGGTTAAATCATCCTGCTGGTGACATGAGAGATTTGCATCATGCCCATATATGTGGAAAACGTGGAATTTGCTTTTAGTAATACAGAAGTGATGTGGGTTAGTCACTGTGGTAGCACGGGATCCAGAGCAGATTTGGCTGCAGTGAAAGTGCTGGGGAAGGAGAGCCACGAACTGCAAAAAGGGAGGGAGCAAAGGGGAGTGAGAAACAAGTGCCTAAATGTGGATTCTTTTCTTGGTTATAGCTCATACCTTGGATAATCTGTTGCTCCTAAATGTCTTAAGTACTGGAGTTACATGGAAATTCCTTGTGGAAATGAAAATTGTCCAGTACAAAGGACCTTTGTGGTTTGGGTATGTTTGGTTTTGTCTTTTTTTTCCTTTGGCTTGAAAATTAGCTGAATGCTGAACTGGGTAGAAAATGCATTTTTCCTACTACATAATGATAAAACATCTGAAATAGAAAACTTGTCTCAATATGAGACATTTAGGTGTCCACCTAAATGTTTTTGTTTTGTTTCAGTTTGAATGATGTTTCTTAGTTATTGCCATGGATTGGATTCTCTCATTTAATGGTGCAGTGTCTCACTGGTTTTTACACTGACTAAAAAAAATTACAGCTAGATTAGGCAGTCTTTAATCTTCAGTAATTAAATTATTATTTGATTTCACAGCAAAAGATGTGTAGATGTCTCCTAGAATAGATTGATAATGAATATCTGAATACTTAACACTAAGAACACATTGGGATTTTTCCTTTGAAAGATAAGAAAAGAGTATAGGTTACTGTAAAAGGGAATTTAAATGAGTGTAGTCTGTTCACACTAAAGCAATTTCAAGAACAGTTTAATGACTAAAAGTATTAAACATACTTAAATTCATATATTGAAGAATGGCAAATGAATATGATTTCATTTATTGTATAGAGTTGATTTAGTTGTGCTAAGTGGACAAAAGGCAAGTTCCATTGAGATGAAAACAGGTCTGGGTTGAAAAGGAGCAATGGGAGGAACAAGCTGGGCTGTGCTTTGTGAAGCCAAACCCCAGCATGTCTGTTCCTGAGCAGGCTGCTTCTCCCCACGGGCCAGGCTTCCATTTCCTCCTTGGCGTTCCCTTCTCCCCTCCATGTCCCAGGAGGAGTTTTCCTTGCAGGAAATACCCTGAGGACACTGTGTGCCCCTGAGCTTGGTTGGCAGGTGAAATAAAACAGGGCAAGGAGAATTTTCTCCTTTTAATGCCTATATTAAAAGGGATCAGCTCAGGATGAGAAAGCCGGACGGGTCTGCAGTCTCCGCCTTCTTTCTCAGCGTGGCTCAGAGGAGGAGGATTTTGGGCAGCTTGTCCAGGAGGGACAGAGCTGGGGTCCGGTCCTCGTGGCAGCGTCAGCGAGACCCGTGTTTCTCTTCTTTGCCCCTCCCTGCTTCCCGCTCCGGGTCACCGCTCCAGACGACTCTGCAGTCAGGGTGAGGGGCACCAAGGTCTATTAACACCTCTGCAGGCTCGGCACTCTGTTCCTCACGTTCAGGAATCACTGTAATTCTTATTTTACAATTGGCTCGTATTTTGGATGATATATAGGACGTATACTGGTTACTTACATATTATAATGCCCCCCTCCTCTCTGTTTTTCTCTGCCTGGTACGAAAGACGGCTTAGCCTCAGGCTAAGTTTTCTCAACACAAAAGAAAGGCCATCAGCCCAACCCTGGCCAGGGTCTCTGTAATACAAAGAAGAACCATTACCTCTTAACGACCTGTGATTAACATAACAAGTGACACTGCCGCAGCAACCTGGTTTACAGATTTTGTACCTTCAGTTTTTTTTCTACAGAAATAAAATTTAACAAAAATCTTGTTCATAACAGCAGGCAGTGGAGGTGGAGCCCTGTGTGAGCCCACCTGCCCCCAGGCAGGGAATTCATGTCCTGTGCTGGTCCCTCTGGGCTGTGAGGAGAGGAGGAGCCGGGGCAGGACCCCGAGGCCAAGGGCAGCTCTCCCAACACCCACAGCAACACATCTGAGAGAGGAATCCATGGGAGCAAAGGACAGGCTCAGCCAGCCTGCCCTTTGAGGAGTGACTGCTGGGGCTGAAGGGAGCAGGGGAGAGTTCCTACACTCAGCTTAAGACATGAGAGCTGCAGGGAGTGACAAGAAATTTCCCTCTGTGCAGCAGGACTGCGAGCAAAACAGAAGGTTATTTTTCCAGGCATGTCTTCAAGCAGTTTGGGTCAAAATACTCATTGGTGTAAGGCCATTAGACTACAGAAGAGTTACCCTGGGTTAAACTCATCCTCAGTGTGTCTGAGGCAGGGGAGGGATTCTAGCTTTGAAGAAAGCAAGCTAGAGATTTATTCTCTTTTAAGTATCTCCTCCTACACTGTTGTACCTTTTTCTTTGCCTTAAAACTTTTTGCCAGCAAGCCCTTGGTTTTGACAACCATCTGTCAGCCCTGGGAGATAAAAGAGCAGAATTGCTGAAGGCTTCACCGAGGAGCGCTGTGCAAAGCCTGAAAAGAACTGTCCACTTTTAAGCTGCCCTACATTTAATTATATGGTTGGAGCTTTTAAGTGAGCACTGGGATTTGAGATGGGATGAAGCCTGCAATTTCTGTAATGGCTCTGAGGACGTGAGTGCTGTGACCTCCTGTTTATTCAGGATTGATGTTGTGTGCCTGGCACTGCCCAACTGCACAGGCTCACACAGCAGAATGCGCAACGACACAAAAGGCATGAGTTGACAGCTTGAGATAAGCTTAAACCCTTTGCAAATGTAGTAATTATAATATATGTGCTAATAAGAGTGCCTAGAGCTTTTATTTCATACTCTGGTTGTTGCTGCAGCACAGCTGAGTGAGGGTTGTTAAAATGCTGTGAGCTTTGGACATTGCTCAGCTGTTGCTGAAACACCCCAAGCACCCAAAATGGTTCAGGAGCTGAGTTAGTTACTGGAATTGCTCAGCCCAGGGAGGCCTGAAATGAGGAGTCTATTCCAGATTAATATCAGGATAAATGAGGCTCTTTGGCAACAGTGGAGTTTGCTGAAATTACATATTTTCTTGTAAAGACAGTGGCCACTACCTTCAGAGGCTGAACTAATTTAATACTCGAATGCACTGAAGGAATAAGATTCTTACACTACAGAGGCATTGCAGCCTGAGTTCCTTGCCATAGATCTGTATTGTTATGGAGGTTCCTGGCATTCTGCATGTCCTGCTCAGGTTTAGAGCAAGGGCTGCTGTGAGAGCCTTTTGCTGTCACCTGGAGCAGGGGCAGCACCTCCAACACTGACCCAGGCAGCAGGACGTGAGCAAGTGTAAAGCATTTTTTGATGCTTGGAAACTTCCCTTTCCATGTTGACTACATGCATGGATCCCAGATTAAAAATTACCTGGCAGGCACAGAAAGCACTGAAAGCAAAATCTTTTGTCTATTAATAGCACACTTGTGCATTTAATTCTCTTTTCTCCTGCCTATCACCAAGCCACACAGGGTTGTCAGGCAAAAACAAATGCCTATTTGCACAATAGGCAGAAATAGTTTTCCAAACCTTTGTGAATACTCTCAATATTGTTTGCCTCACTTAACTGGGGAATGAAAAATGCAACGTGAGAGAAAATATGACTGAAATTGGGAATGAGATGTGGAACTTCAGCTTTTTCATTGCCTGATAACAAGTTCAATGCTTCATATCAGCTTCTTGCTGGCACAGGAACTGAATTTGTATTTAAGGACACAACCAGCTTAAAACATGAAAATTGAAGTTATTTTTCAGTGATCAACCTTTTTTGAGCAAACCTGTGCACAGAGGAGTCCTCTCAGTTCTGTCAGACCTAGTGGTTGAAAATAACTACTTAGAAAGAAATACTTTAATAATTAAATAGTCAACATTGTTTGGGGTAGGAATAGTGATTACAATAGCATCCTCTCTGTGCCTGGGCCTCTTGCCAATGAGACTCTCACATGAAAATTGATGAGTAAGCAGCAAGTTTAATATTGCAGCTTTCATTGCTTTGCTGGGAGCAGCATCGCTTCCACTAGAAAATATAGGAGATATGCATTATCTTCTTGCAATTTATTTATAAAGGGAACAAGTTCAGAATTAGACTTTTTATTTTCTGTTTCTGATTTGCCATTATCAGGAATGCATTCTCCACTTTTTGAGGCAAATATGTAGCTGTATGAATAGTATTGAACTTATTTTTCTGATTTGGACTCTGTGGACTGTAAGAAGACTTATTTTCCATTTCTGTCCTTCAAAATAAAAAGGAGGGAAAGCAATAACCCCCTGGATATTCATGTGGTGAGCCTCATGGAAGCTTTTGCCCCTGTTTACAGAAGAGTAATGTTTGTAATACTTCTGAATGCAGGGGCATTTGTTTCCTCACCCCCTTTATAAATGTTTCAGTATGACCAGAATCAGCTCTGTAAAATGAGACACTTTCCCAGTTTGTAGGAGTTCCTAAAGATGGTACTGAGTCCTCACTGGAGCTAAAGGGAATGCAGAGAATCTTCAGCAACAGTACAATTCCTTTATTCCACCCCGGGTCCTGGTTTGAGGCAGAATTGCTCCCCTTCACCCAGAGGTGATGCCCTGCCCAGGAGGCAGCAGCATTCCCAGCTCCTTCAGCACCGGGAGTGGCTGTGCAGCACAGGAGCTGTGCGAGGGGGGGTAGAGGATCCTTCCTGAGCTCCATTCCCACCACCACAGGCAGAATCCTGCCTTGTGCTTGGGCAGAGCACCTGTCAGCAGCTGAGAGCTGCTCCAGTCTTCAAAAGGGCAAGGGAAAAAAGGTCCTGATAAAGCAGGATAGCATTTTGCAGTGGGACAGTGCTCTGTGGTGTTCCAGTCTCAGAGCAGGAAAGGAAAACCTCCCTGCAAGGCTTAGATACAGGCTGAAAAGCAAAGCAGCACAGCCTGTCCCTGCCTTGTGTGCAGGTGAAACGTGGTGTTTATCATGAACCTCATCCCTTTTAGAGATACAAACACTGAACTGCTTTGAATTTTTGCTCTGTATGGAAAGTGACAGGTACAGAACCATTCAGGGTGGTGTGAAGACAAAGCAGATAGGCTAATGTGGAAACTGGCCCAGCTGGGACTCAAAGTCAGCTGGATTTTACCCCAAATGACCCAGGCATTAGTTTCAAGCCCTGGAATAATTTGTTTAACTTAGGGTGAGCCTGAGAGTTCCCCTATAAACCTTTAGTGTTATGTTATATATATAACAGGTATATATATATGTGTGTGTGTATATATATGTATAATTTATCCAAGTTTTTCCTTCCTATTGGTTACTTGTTTCCACTATATGGTTGTAGTTCTAGAATGTTCCACCCCCAAGTGTATGTGTTGTTTCTTGTGTTTCAGGTCTTTGGATCCTGTCCCACCTACTGTGTACAGCTTCTCCTTGTTTGTGGTTTTCACCCTCTGTTTAAGTTCTTTTTGTGGGCAGCCCCAATATTCCTGCTCCCTTTTCTTTGTGCCACCCTGGCCCTGACAGGTCAGGGGACCAGGGAGGTTTGTGGCAGCCACCCTCACTGTGACAGGCTGGGGCTGGAAGCACACACTGGAGTTTGTCATCTTATTCACAGGGAAATGCAAGAAGCTTTCACAGGAGGTATTGCGTGGTGCTCCGGCAGATCCATTCATGTCCAAACGTCCATTGTCAGGCTGGAAACAACATCTGGAGAGAAGCATTTCTTCCTGCACTGAGAATGCTGCACTTTAGAGCATGAGGGAGAAGATGGTGCTGTCCTGGGAGGCTTGGGAGGCTCTGGGAGCTTGCAGAGAAGGGAGGAGGGCAAAAGCTGCAAGGTAGGCAAAGGCAGCAGGTTTGCTGTAGGGAGGGCAGGCTGGAAACAAATTCAGGGTATTTTGCCCCATGCAGGATCATGAGGAGCCATTGTGCCCTTGCCATCTCCTCCCAGAGTGCTCTTCAACCATTAAATCTCCAGATTGGATTAACCCCCCTGTGACCCTGCTGTGAAACCACACACACACAATGGACCCAGGCCCTGTGCCCTGCACTAAGGGTTGGGTGCTCCTGCTGCAAATAAAATCCCTCCCTCCCTCCCTCCCTCCCTCCCTCCCTCCTTCCCTCCCTCCTTCCCTCCTTCCCTCTTTCCCTCCCTCCTTTCTCCTCCTGAGCTTCTCCCCCTGCTCAGCCCCCAGGGCAGCTCTGTGTGCCCCATTCCAGGGCTCTGTGTGCCCCATTCCAGGGCTGTTCTCTGTGTGCCCCATTCCAGGGCTCTGTGTGCCCCATTCCAGGGCTCTGTGTGCCCCATTCCAGGGCTGTTCCCTGTGTGCCCCATTCCAGGGCTCTGTGTGCCCCATTCCAGGGCTGTTCCCTGTGTGCCCCATTCCAGGGGCTGTGCTCTGTGTGCCCCATTCCAGGGCTCTGTGTGCCCCATTCCAGGGGCTGTGCTCTGTGTGCCCCATTCCAGGGGCTGTTCCCTGTGTGCCCCATTCCAGGGCTCTGTGTGCCCCATTCCAGGGCTGTTCCCTGTGTGCCCCATTCCAGGGCTCTGTGTGCCCAATTCCAGGGCTGTGCTCTGTGTGCCCATTCCAGGGCTGTTCCCTGTGTGCCCCATTCCAGGGCTGTGCTCTGTGTGCCCCATTCCAGGGCTCTGTGTGCCCCATTCCAGGGCTCTGTGTGCCCCATTCCAGGGCTGTTCCCTGTGTGCCCCATTCCAGGGCTCTGTGTGCCCCATTCCAGGGGCTGTGCTCTGTGTGCCCCATTCCAGGGCTGTTCCCTGTGTGCCCCATTCCAGGGCTCTGTGTGCCCCATTCCAGAGCTCTGTGTGCCCCATTCCAGGGGCTGTGCTCTGTGTGCCCCATTCCAGGGCTGTTCCCTGTGTGCCCCATTCCAGGGCTGTGCTCTGTGTGCCCCATTCCAGGGGCTGTGCTCTGTGTGCCCCATTCCAGGGCTGTGCTCTGTGTGCCCCATTCCAAGGCTCTGTGTGCCCCATTCCAGGGCTGTGCTCTGTGTGCCCCATTCCAGGGCTCTGTGTGCCCCATTCCAGGGCTGTGCTCTGTGTGCCCCATTCCAGGGCTGTGCTCTGTGTGCCCCATTCCAGGGCTCTGTGTGCCCCATTCCAGGGCTGGGCTCTGTGTGCCCCTGTTCCCTCCTGTGTCCTCACAGGGTAGCCAGGCACCCACACCCCCAGATTTCCTGGCTCCTGCCAGTGAAGCTGAAGGCTCCTGCAGTGTCCAGGGCAGCAGGGTGTGAAATCAGAGCACAGCCATGGGCATGTGGGAGTCCATCACTTCATTCCCATATGGGGTTCTCAAAATCTGTAAGCATGGATTTGTATTTTTACTTCTGTCTGGCCTTAATTTGCCATTTAGGAACTCTAATTTTGCAAGAATCATTCCTTAAGCATCATCAGTGCTGCCTCCTTTCCCCTGCTACGTGACCAGAGATAATAAATTGGCTCAACTGAGCCATGCTGGACATGGCTGAGGCTTTTTTCTTGAGGGGCATCAGGTACAATTGGCCAGAAATGGGATTAAATCCCTTTGCACCTTCATGTCTGCCTGGAATGAACTCAAAAGCTGGGGAAAAACATTAATCCTTGGCATGTGGGGTGGCAGGAAGGGAACTTGAGAGGGGTGAAGCAGTGGGGTGGCACAGGGTCCATCAAGCCTGGACAAGGAGCCTCTCAGGGCCTTCTCCCTACAAATTGGGCTGCTTTGTTTAATAATACACTGTGCAAGTGAAGGGGAGGTCACTGATGAGGAAGAGAAGGAATAATTGCTGTTGTAATACCAAAAGAACTTTATGGAGACTTTTATTAAATCCTTATGAATTCCAGTTATAGCAGCATCTTTCACAAGTTAAAATTTTAATTTCTGAGCTATCTCATTTTGTTTTTTTAACACTGTGGAACACTCCATCTTAAATAAATGCACTGGATCAGAAATAATAGCAAGGGAAGGACCAAAAGGGCAGTACATTTTTTACTCAGGCTTCTGCAAAAACCGCCCACAACATTTATTTGATGATTGAAACAAGTAAATGAAGTCTTTATTTGCTATTTATTTGCCTTAAATAGCTGAACTTATAATTATTGGGTACCTGTGATGACACAAAGCTACAAATATAACATAAACCAGGGGATGTGCAGTACTGATTTCTAACAAATACCCCTAGGAAAGCATCAATTAACTCAAATGAGGCCATTTTCACTGAAATGTAGATGTGGATAAATAATGCATGGAAACAAAGTCTGTTTGATGAAATTCTCCATGAGGTTATTCCTGGAGCTTGCATTTGTATTGTCTTTATCTGTAGCACACAGGCTGAGCCCGTGCCCGCCGTGTCCTGCTGGAGATGCTCTGTCAGGGGGCAAAAGTCCCTGTGTCACATCACCCTGCTCACAGGAACGGCTGAAAAGCACCCAAATCCCAGCAGCTGCTGCACTGCTTCTGCTGCCATCGTGGCTCTTTTGGTGATGCCATAAAAGCAGGGGTGTCCCCTCAGGTGTCCCCGAAATGAGTTCAGTGGCACCACTTCATTGATGGTTGTAGGAAAACCTGTGTCAATAAAAATTTACAGTTCACTTGTTACGTTCTCTGGCTGTCACATATTGGGAATTCATTTAGATCTATTCTGAGCATCCTATTCAAATAATGTCATGGTAATATTTGTCTGTTTAAGGGTTTATGTGCATATCAGAGAGGGTATGTGAGGGGCTGTGCAGCTCAGCAGCAGAAATATAATGATGCAAAAATCAGATTTTGCTCCAAAAGTTTGTTTTAGTAGGTTACTGCTAACTCTGTAGGGTTGAGCTGAATTTGCAATGAATTTACAGTGCTGGGGTTTGTATTTAATGGAATAATTAAAACCTGCCCAATGCTTTTTCCTTTGGAATGTGTAAGCTCGGGACTTTTTAAAGTCTTACTCCTTTTGAGTCTAGATCTTTTTGCTCTGGCAGAGGAGAATGGCCCTGTGAAGAGACCAGCCAGGGACTGTGAGAGCACAGCAGTTGTCTGAGTGCTGGGGGTGTTCTTGGCCCCATCCCTGCCTTGGAGCAGTGCAGGTATCCCGTGGCAGAGAGGATGCTGCTGCCTGGGGGATCCTGTGCTCCACAAGTTTGTCCAGATGTGCTTTTCCCTCCTTCCCACTCCTTCAGCTGGCACTTAGAATGACCATATTTTGTTGTTCACAGGGATTTTTTACACAAGGTTTTTGCAGCAGTACCAGGGCACTTCTCTGCATTCTGGTGGGTGATAAATTGGTGTTTGTGGATGTCCGAGGTTGTGCTGCGTGATTTCCCTTCCTGCTTGGGCTGGCCATGAGTGGGAGCAGTAGAGGGCTTTGTCTCACTCCCTGTGGGTGCCCGTGTCCCATGGACAAGGTGCTTCTCCATGCAGGAGAAATGTCAGAAATGAAGATGGTTTCAGTCACTGCCAGCCTTAGTCCCACCCATGATCTCAGTTGTGCCTTCAGTGTTTGTAGGAGGAATTGTTTTCCTGGATTTGGGCACTGCTCCTGCTCTCAAGGAATGTGAGAAGAAGGATAAGTAAGATTTTTCTGGTAAAAATCATCCACTGCAACAGAACAATTTGTGTACTTCAGACATTCTGATACAGGTTTTTGTGGTTTAACAGATAAATCAGCACCTTGTCTGTTCACAGTTTGGATTTTCGTTTAATTTTAGGCAGTGAGTGGAAACAAATTCTCTTTGAAATTCTATTGTAACACTGGACTTTTTAGTTTGCTAAATGTAAAGTTACATGATTAAAGATATATTTTTATCTAATCTAACATTTGGGATTAACTGGTACGTTTTGCCTGTTACATAAATATTTTAGCTTCTCTCAGGGCGAAGTTCATGTTTACTTGAATATCAATCAGTGTTAGGGGGAATTAATTCAATTCATATAATGGTTGCACTGATTGTTGCTTAGGAAATTTAAAAGCAGAATTTATATAAAATTATTTGATTGCAATCTTCAGAAAATGAGGTTCCCTTTGAACCCAAACCCAGTTCTCAAATATCTGTTCCATGATAATATGGTCAGTGATTTTTTTCTACTGGGAGCTTTATTCATCTTGGCTCTGTGTTTAGCTAATGATATATTTAAAATTTAAATAAAACCACCAGCAACTGAATTTCTGTGTCTAAAGCGACATCTCTGCCAAGACTTTTGAAATTGTGACATTGTGTTATTTATTTTTCCTTAGAAATTGGTATTGAGAAAGAGTAGCCAGATATATCCTGATTTAATTCTAAATTTTTTGCCTATAGAATGAAAATTTTGCTCACTCTTTTTGAGGGCTGCTAAGATTCTAATGTTTTTTAGTATAAAACCAATCTGGTTTTCCTGAATTCTCATGGCAAATACCAGGTTTTAGGTTTTTGGTTTACAAAAGCTCCTTGAGTTTGGTAATAAATCAGATATCAGAACTGCTGTTCTGCTCTTGCAAGGGAAGTTTTCCTGTTGTCTGCTCTGTGGAGCTGTGTTGGAGGAACAGCTGCCTGTTCATCCAACAGGACAGGATCCAAAGAGGAGAAAAAGAGCCAGACAAAATATCTTACTTATGAATTCTGGTTTAATAAATGTGCTTTCTATGAATGATTCATGGATTTTGTGATTACATTCAATTATTTTTCAACAGCTCATGCTTCATTTCATCAAGAATTTCAATCAATGCCAAGTGATTAATTATCATTCTCCTAGTAGCCTTTTGTCTAATAAACAGTTCTAATGATCATGTTCAGTCTTGGCATGCACACGTCAGCCATGTACGAATCAAACACTCCTGGAACTGGATGCTGGAGGTGGCCACGCTTTAGGTCTGGTTTTGGGGAGACAAAGCCCCAGTCTCCTTCCCTTGGCTTGCCCCTTCCATCCCAGATAAAAGCTGTAGTTGAGCAGCAAAGGCCAAATTTCTTCATTCAAGAATTCCTTTGTGCCATGGTGAAATATTGTTAATTCCACTGTCTTGACTGTCACAGACATCTCTTTGTGAAAAATCTTTCTTTAGGATTTTTCCTTCTGAGAAGCTGTGGCCTCAGCACTAGACAAAAACAATGGTTATCTGCTGCTGTGGAATGCAACAGGGTGATCTGTGACTGGTCTCGTGTGGATGTTTTGGTTCAGTGACCACTCACGGCAGAGCTGGCTCTTGCTCTCTGCGGGGCCAGCTGCCTTTGCTATCATTCTTCTTCTTTTTTTCCTATTCTTAGCTTAGCAGCTTCTGGAAACCTTCCTTTCTTTTTAGTATAGTTATAATATATGTATATATCATAAAATAATAAATCAAGCCTTCTGAACATGGAGTCAACGTTCTTGTCTCTTCCCTCAATCAAGAACCCTTGTGACCACCGTCACACTTGACCTTTAATTTTTCATCTCCTTTTGCACAATACATAAAGGAAACTTTTTGGAGTGGCTTTCCCCACCCTGTTCTGGGTGTTCTGTGTGTTCATTTCCATCCCCACTCTGCTAAACCCCAGATCACCACGAACCAAAGGAGCCTCTGGCTGAGCCTCATCTGTGTGTGGCAGATGAAGCTGATGCTGGTGCCCTTTTTGAGTTTAATTCTGAAACATCTGCAGCCAGAACCTTTCCAGAGCAGGGCTGGATACTGCAGAGCTGCCTCATGGCTCCAGGCATGCTGCTCTTGCATACCTTGGAACAGATGGTTCATTTAAGCACTGGCAGAGTACCTCCGCTAATTGCTTGAGACCTCCCATTTTTCCTCTTTATTTGGGGAAGGAGTGGGCAGCCCTGCCTGCACAGATATGTGAACATATGAATGGTAAATGAAAACAGAATGGGAAATGTGAAACCACCCTTAATTGTGTGAGTGGCTTTCTTGAGTTCTCACAGAATGAATTAAGGAGAAACAATAAGGATTGTGTGGATTGGCACTTGGGGAACGGGATGCATTTGTACGCCTGCCAGCTGTGTGTTCCACCAAAGGCTTCCTGCCCTCTCACAGCTTCCTCCTCTCTTGTGGGAGGCTAGGATACAGATGGAGTGATGATTCCCCAGAAAGGCCTCCCAGACTCTGCTGTGTTGTCTTTCAGCACTGGATTTTCTGTGGGGCTGTGTTTAAAGGCACTTGACAGATTTTTGGTTTGCTAATTTAATGGATTTTTTGATTTTTTTAAAACATTCCTAAAATCCAGGGGCACAATGTGCCACTTAACTTCTGTGTGAGGAAGTGAGATATTTGTGTTAATTCTGGACATACATTCACATGTACACATGTAGTTATTTTGCAAAACACTGAAACTTCCCCACTTTCCCTTGTCCTTGCTGCCCTTCTCTGCACCTTTCTGTGTGTCCAGGGAATCCAGAGTCTTTTGGGGATGGGGGAACAAAACCATAAACAGCCTTTGGGATGTCACTGCATATTAATTCCCAGTAGGTTTTCCCCTTATAATTTCTAAGACTTTGCTTTCTCTTTTCATCCCTCTGGAACATTGAATGATTTGTTTGAATGCCAAGGGCTTTTTAGCACATTCAGGGGGGACTGGGAGGGTTTTCTGCAGTTCCATGCCCACTACCCTTGGTGAGTTCTCAGGAGCTTTGCTCCCCATGCAGCCCTTTCCCCTGATCCCTGGGAGTGTTGCTGCCTGGCTCAGGCTGCTGCAGTGCTCTTCCTGCCCTGGAAAAATCTAAACCCTTATTCCTGTCCTGGGAGCTCTTCCTTGTCCCATGGCAGCTCGGTATGAGGGACTTTGGGGATGCATGGCTGAATGTTTTGGGAATTGTCAATGTGATCTGCTCCATCTCCATTCCAGCCCTTCAGGGTGTGCTTGGTGTGTGATCACAGCCTGTCCCTTTGTCCCCAGCTGTGCTGTCCCTGCTGAGGGGTTGCACTGGTGAGGCTGCTGTGACAGTGCAATTTATTTGAAACTGACTCACCACGTGGACACCTCTCAACAACACAAAGTTAATTTTTCCCTTTTTTATCCTAAGGCAGGCTTACAGCAGAGGGAAATGCCAGGCCCAGGGAGTTTGTTTGCTGAGTTTAGTCTTTATTTTGATTATGGAAAATATTGTTTTTGACCATGTAAGACATCAGGTTAAAGTGTGTGATTGCTACAAGGAGAAGTCTGGTTAGTGTTGCACCTGATCAACTTTCAGTTTCCAGTTAATGAATTATGATAAAGTTAAAATGAGCTTTTTCATAGATCTGGAATGAATTTCATTTTTCTGGTGTTTTTGTTGTACTGTTTTATTCCTGTGGTGCTATGGAAAGTCCAAGGCTGTGTCATAGAAGCAGGAACTTGGGAAGATGAGTGAGATGTGCCTGGTGTATCCTGTGCCTTTTAAATTCTAGATGTATACTCCAAATTTACAGTCCAAGGGAGATGGAGAAAGAAACCAGGTCCAAGAGAGTAAAATTTGAAAATGACAAATATATTATTGACTGTGAAATTCTGTGTGGAAAAAAGTCTTCTTTTCTTAGGCATAGTTGGTGAGTGTGGGTGTTCCTAGCCCCCTAGCATTAGCAAACAGATGTATTTCCACAATAAATGTAATATTTCAGCCCTCACGGCATTGAAGAGAGCCTTTGAAAGGCATTTTTCATGCAGCAGGGTCATTGAATGTTTAAGTTCTGTGCAAAGATGGAATTCCAGTCTATTGCCTGAAAGGAAGAGAGAGGGACAATATTATATGAAGCTTCAGTGGATTGTTTGTTGACTCTCAGTGACTCTTGAGCATAAACAAGTTTAAAATCCCTGTTCTCTGTGCTGCTCCCCTCTCCTGGGGGAGCTGGGCTGTTTCAGGGAGCTCCTCAGCACTGAATGGAGCCGGGGTTAGGAAAACACCAGGGTGCCTCTTGCAGGGTACAGCAGGCAGGACAGGAATTCCTCACACCAGCAGCCTGCCCACGCCGAGCACGGAATTGGAAGAACAAATCTTTGTTTAGAATCTAACAGGGGAAGGAGGAATAAGAGCCAGATAATATCTGTAAGTATTTTCAAGGAGCGTTCAGAAGGGCTACTGCTGTGAGGTAGGGCTAGCCAAGATAAACATTTCATTTCAGGGCAAATCACCTCTCACAATGGATACAAATATTAGGAACTCTGAAATGGGTGGTAATGTAGGTTCTCAGTTGAATTTCTCCTGTACTCTGTATTTCTTATCACCTGTATACATTAATAAAAATACACTCAGGGTTGGGAACTGTGAAGCATTTAAGTGTGATAAATGCTCTGTCTAGTGTCTAATAAGGATGATATCTAGCAGATAATATCACAATATTAAAATATATAACAGTATTGTAGAGCATGCAGTTGCAGTCTTTCAGGGCACAATAAAAGTACATCTTAATAGCAGCAGGAACATGACCAGAAATTCCAAAGAAACACAAGATGAGAAACATCAGTCTTCAGCTCTTCTGTTGAGTGCCTCAGTCTGAAGGCCAAAATAGCCCAGTGTCAGATGGAAAAGGTGTGATCTGCATCTTCTTTTGAGGCTTCTCTGAACCTGGGTGAATGGTTTTGGCAACCAAATTGCTTCGTTTGATGGAAAACTGAGGATGTTCCTCAGTACATCTCATTCGGGATAGGGAAATGGAGAGCCTGGAAAAGTAATAAAAGAGCTGGGAGAAGGACTGAAATAAAGACATGGCACTTCAATATGAAAGCTGAAGTTGTTACACACTCCCATGATAGCTCCAAAGTTCCTGGCAGGCAGCTGCTGTGGTTCTAACCAGCTGACACAGCCTGTGCTGAGGAATGCCCTTTACTGGGCCCACATTGATTCCCCTGATCAATATCCATCTTCATCTGCTTGGGAGTGAGCCTGAGCCTGAACCACTCTGGAAACCTTACCTGAATGGACATTTTATATGCAGAAATACATTTAGGACCAAGCCAGAGAAAGAAATGATTTAATTTGTTGAAACATGTGCTTGTGGGGCTTTTCTAGAAACCTGTTCCCTGTTCTTCTCAGCAGAGGTTTGGAACTTGCCAGGGCTTGGCATTGGCAGCTCTTAGTGCTGCCCACTAAACCTTGATCTTCACTCACAGCATGGGAAAGAGTCCCTCAAGAGCAGGGTGGCCACTGCAAAGGCAGATTATGGGGAAAAAGGGGAGGAATTTGTCTGCTGAGTCTCTTGTGTGTGTGTTAGAAGTTTGGGAGTTCAAACCTGCCTTGAGACATTTTGGGTATTAATATTACTGAAAGTTCTTGGTTTTCATGTGATTCCTGGTTTTCATGTACTTCTCCTCCCTGGGAAGTGCACGTTGCCCTTTTACTTGAGGTGTCTTGGATAGTCTGGTGCTCATTTTTTACCTTAATCTCTGTATTAGCACCTTTCTGACTCACAGTATTCTCATAAAGATAAATTATTTGGAAAGCTACAAAGTCCTACAGCGATGAGGTTCATTTACAAAGCAAATTCAGTATAGAGGAATAAATAAAACGGAGCAGGTAATAAGGAGAAATACAGAATAATTGCTTCTCAAAAGATAGTTATCATACTAGGAACCAAATTAGAAATGTTGAAGTAAAAATAATACATACTGAAGCAAGTAATTAAGATTTTCAACATACATGGAAGAGAACAAAGAAGTTTTACTGTCAACTTTGAAAATAATTCTTCTTGAAAATTCTAAATACAAACCTCATGCTGAAAGGACTCTGCAATCCTAACTGATATTTAGGGGAGAGTATTTACATATATACATAAATTTTATTTTCTAATAGAGTTCTGCAGGGGACTGTTTGTCCTTCCACTTCATATTCTGTGTCATTGGTTGAAATAAATTTCAAGAGACTGCATTTTCATGAGTTTTATGGATTGTAGAAATAAGGAAGGACCCAATATACCAATTTTTACTTGCTTCTCTGCATTCTAAAGAATAGCTTTGTACTGAAAGCTTCATACTTATGGAGAAAATAATACTGCAGGAATACGAAATAGAAAATTCCAGGATATTTAAAGTGTGCCTGAAGCTTCCAAACCCAACTGCATGTAAGGATCATACATTTATGAAGAAAGTTTAAATTTTCCCAACCACACTGCTTACATTTTTGTAATGTACTGTAGCCATGTGGCCCTTGAAGTGTCACAGGCCACATTTTTACTGCTAACAGTCTTGGTATTTTGATTAAATAAAACAATTTCAGTTGCTGTGCCTGAGTTTTGCATGTTATGATCCCAAATTTAAGCTATATATTATTCCTGCTAAAGCCACACTGCTGCTTGAATAGTTATTCAATTTAAGCCCCTTTAACTGGATGTTCCTTCTTGCTTTTCAGCTGCTGAATTTCCTCTCCAGCAGACATTTCCTCCTTTTTAAATGTCATATTTCCTCATGTGCACCATGGTTTTACTGTCTCTGGTAGCTTTCTCATCCCCAATAAAGCAGATCTGCAGATGAGCCTCCTCAGGTACCGTGAGTGACACGAAATTTCACCTGGTATGTTGTGAAATTTTATTGCTATTGGCAAATGACCCACGAGTGTATTGTAGCATAAACTAACATTGTCTGACTGACTGGTAATGAGCTGATTAGTAATGCAAAATAATTGCAAACAGAATTGATATTGCACTCCTGTGAAAAACAGCAAAATCAATATGGTTCCACCTCTCAGGCTGTAGTAATTTTTCTATTTTTTTGCTTATATATTAAAATTGTGGAATTGACTCTCCCTAACCTGTTATTTCTCAGTAGAAATGCATTAAATCTGTGAGGTGAAATAGGCTTAAGTGAACAATGATACTTAGTGGTTTTAGAGTCTTGCTTGTGAACTGTATTACATCATTATTTTGTAGGGAATTAAATTCTTCAAGTCACTTCAAGTATGGTCCACATGTACAAATGATTATTGGAATGTGGCAGCTACATTCTTTGGGAGAAGCAAAGCAGAATGGCATCCTCCTAATTAAGCTTCTGCCTTCTGGAGGAAGAAGAAAAAAGGGGGGAAGAGAAAAAGACTGAGGTTCTTACTTAAGTGGCATTCTCAAGACAGAATCAATTGAAAATTAACTTCAAGCTCCTGTCTCAGATTTGAATGCATGTCTGAGTGCCTTTAAGCCCATTGACCAGCTTATAAATGAGCACAGAATTCTTCCTGAGGCACCCAGGTCTTGCTGGGATCCTGTCCTTGGGCTGCTCACAGTGGCAGTGACAGGCTGAGGGCTTGAACCAGCCTGCAAACATCAGAATAACCATCCTGTCAGCTGGGCTGGGATACCCTGAAAAGGGGAGTTGGGATAAAATCACTGTTTAAACTTGCAGAACAGGACTGGCCAATCCCCTCTGGCAGAGTGGTACTGGGGGAGAGGATGCTCTCAGATCTGCCACAGCCATAGTTTCAGAAATCTTCCAAAGACCATTAGTGCTGTAGGAAATCATCACCCCTAAGGAACATATTTACACCCAAACTGATAAAATTCCACATCGCTGTAGTGAGGAGGAAGGAGCCAGGAGAGCAGAGAGACAAAGAAAGGACCATGTTGTTTGGATTTTTTAAATATTTTGAAAGTTTTGAAAGCATCATTCTAATCAGGTGGAGCAATTCAGTAACAATTTTGATTTGAAGACTGCTTTTCAAGGGCTTGAGCTCTTTCACAAGAGTGTTTATGAAATAATTCTCATAAAGTGTTTTAAGCCACTCTGTCACTCCCACTTCAGTTAGTGAGAAATAATATCTTCCCAGATTGCCTTCCCCTACCCAAACCAAGAATTGAATTTCCAGTTAATGATTTTATGTTTTCTGTTAAGTTGTATGTTAATCTGACCCACAATGGTTTAAGTGACTCATTGATTTCCTTATTTGTTAAACTTTTGTTGCCATTTTAAACTTATTTGAGTCCTGTTTGAAATGGGAATGTAATTTCAAAGCATCAGTCCAAATGTTGCTTTAAGGAATTTCCTGGGCGATTTCACAGCTTGTGTGTACACCTGGGAAAAGACTCAAAAAGCAAGCAACAAGTCCAGGGGGATTTTCATGTCAATGAATATTGAGAAAGCACAAAATATATGGCCTGAAAGTTTTGGTGCCCGTATAAATTTGTATATTTCCCCATTGAATTCTCCCAACGTGGATAATTTACCTTAAAAGGAACCACTTTGTGAGTGAAGATCATTTGAAGCATAGAATGGCCTGAGCTGAAACATCCACCAGGATGATGGATGCAGCCCCTGGCCCTGCCCAGACCCCCAGCAATCCCCCCAGGATGATGGATCCAGCCCCTGGCCCTGCCCAGACCCCCAACAATCCCCCCCAGGATGATGGATCCAGCCCCTGGCCCTGCCCAGACCCCCAACAATCCCCCCAGGATGATGGATGCAGCCCCTGGCCCTGCCCAGCCCCTCCAGCCCTGGCCCTGCCCAGACCCCCAGCAATCCCCCCTGCCCATCCCTGGTGCCCAAAGGCTCCTGGAGCTCCGGCAGCCTCGGGGCTGTGCCCATTCCCTGGGCAGCCTGGGCAGTGCCCAGCACCCTCTGGGGGAAGCAGAACCTTGCCCTGATCTCAGCCTGAGCCTGCCCTGGCCCAGCTCCAGCCACTCCTGGGGGCTGCCCCTGGCCTGAGCAGAGATGCCCCAGCAGGGAGTTTGGCAGGTGATGTTTGTCTGGAAGGAGTTTGTGATGAGATGAACGAGCCCAGATGGCTCCTTGGGTGCTTGGAGCCTTGCTGCCCCTTTTGTGGGGTTTGGCTGTGGCTGCTGTCATGCTTGGGATGATTTCCTCCCAGGCTGGGTACACAGCTACCTTTTCTTTCCCTCATTTGATTATTTCTCACTTGCTTTTCCTCTCCCTTCTGCTGCTGTTTCCAGGCCAAGTACATTTCATGAAAAATACCATTCTCCATCAGAATGCATGCAAGTCCCAGGAAAAAATATTTCAGCTTAGGAAAAAAGGGAATTAGAGAACAATTCCATAAACAGCAACTGTAGCACCATCACCACCACAGCCTGCTAAGAGCTCCATTTATGAGTGCAATTAGGCATATGGATAGCTCAGGTTTTGTCATCAGCCCAGAATGGGACAACTTAGTGAGGCAGATTCAATCTAAATCTATAACAGTAAAGCTGGTCTAAGATGTAACCCTATAATATGCCTGGAAATGAGAAGTTGTTGGAGAACTGCTTTGTTTGGAACATTTGCTAATGAAAGGATGCAATTCCATGCAGAAGGGAAAAGGATCCCTGACAGACATACCTGCCTGATGCAGGGGTTGAATGCCTCAGATTTATCAAAAATAACTGGGGGCAATCAGGGCAGGGGGGACAGTGCTCTGCTCCCAGTTAAATCACTCTGAGGGGCCAAGCAGGTAAAAAAGGGAATAATCTTGTTTACAGGATGAGAACAGACTGAAACAGAGACACAGAAATAATGAATGAAGGCATTGCACCAAAAATGATTTTGTATCCTGTGTGTTTTGAGGCATTTGTGACTAAGCTTTGGGTTCCAACAGGAGCAGACACTTGTGCCCCATTTGCAGCTGGGTAATCACAAACCTTCTGCCCTCTGCTTAAAAGAGACAAAACCCCACCTTTTGTTGGAGCAAGACATAAAGCAATATTATCCATGTGCTACCTTCAAATATAGCTAAATAATTTTCTGCTCATTAACTTAATTTACTGGTTTGTGCATCCCTGTTTGTGGGGTCTGAGTGGCAGTGCCTTGTGTGCATTGCTGCTGGTGGGGGGCAGAGGGGAATCACTGGGATCAGCATACTGGGTTCAAATATTTCTGTTTTCTCCTTGCTTCCCAGGCAATAATCATATTTAGCAACTTCTGTAACTGTACACCAGATTGTCAGGGAACAAACATCTATGGGGGTGGATCTCATAAAATTTTGCTGCTTGCTGAAGTAGAAAATGAGTATAATCAAGCATGGGACTGTCAAAGTGCAGCACTCCCAGAGAGCCAGGGGTTTGGTGCTTCCCTCCTGCACCAGAAATCCAAGCCCTGCTGCTGTTCAGAAGCTCTGTTTTCTGAGCAGTACTGTTGAAACATCCCCAGATTTTTGTCTTTCATTGGTGCTGTAACTTTGCGCTTCTAGGAATTCTCCAGACCCAAGTTATAATAAATTCATTGAGTAGTAGCTGAATTTGGGCAATTATCTCATTTCTGCTCTGATTAATTTTTTCTTCTTGTCTATTTTCAATTCAAATAGAAAATCATTCTCTAACTCGCAGTTTTGCCAGATGTGGGTTTGTAAGCAGCAATGGGCCTATTTTACATATCAGTTGGACCCACAGACCAGGTGGTTTAAGAGGAACATGCTAGCACCTTAGTAATGAACCACAGTTTATCACAGGAATTTTGTATTTAAATCCAGAGTAGAATGTTTATAAAAAGCAAATTGTTCCAGCGTTTCCCCTGCATTTTTCAGCTTTGCTAAGCTGGAGTCTGTTTTTAGGAGATGAACTGCCCCTTGTTCCATGATAGGGATGTTTGAGTGGTCTTTGAACCAACAGAGCTGCAGATGGTGCTGGGGCAGGTGAAGCAGTTTAGCACATTAATCAGTGCACAGACACACCCAAACATTCAGGACACAGAGGTATTTTGAAATGGGGTTTCGTAATTTTCTGTAGAATAACAGAAGGGTTTGTGTTGGAAGGGGCCTTAAAGCCCCTCCAGTGCCACTCCTGCCATGGCAGGGACACCTTCCACTGTCCCAGGCTGCTCCAATCCCCAGTGTCCAACCTGGCCTTGGGCACTGCCAGGGATCCAGGGGCAGCCCCAGCTGCTCTGGGCACCCTGTGCCAGGGCCTGCCCACCCTGACAGGGAACAATTCCTGATTCCCAGTATCCCATCCAGCCCTGCCCTCTGGCAGTGGGAGCCATTCCCTGGGTCTCCAGCCCTCGTCCAAAGTTGCTCTTCATCCCCCTTGTAGGATCCCTTCAGGCACTGGAAGAGTACAATGAGAGTTACCTTGCTTTCATATTTTGCACAAGTGAAATATGTTTAGATTTGGGTGGTGGGAGGGTTTTTTAGACCTATTGTTTATAGTTTGGAGCTTTTTAGTTTTCAAGTGTTTACAGAACTGAAGGGCAGCATTGTCAAGGCAATGAAAAGACTTGATTCATGGCAATAATGTGCTAATTTTTGTTGGCATCAATGAAACAATCACTCAGAATAGAGATGCAGGAACATAAAAAATAAGTGAAGGACATAATACTTATCAATGAATTTGAAAATCATGAGCGTTTTTGGAGTGTTTCCTTTGTGGGCCATGTAAGAGCTTCTCTGCACAGGAGTTATTTTAGGTTAATTAAGAGAGGAACTGTTCAAAGTAAGACATGGCAAGTGTGGAACTTCTAGACTGGCTTTTAAACCATGAATCCATCTCCTGCCTCAATCAGAATGAATTTTCAGCTTCAGAGAAGACAAAGCTTAATTCTAAGTGGATTTTTTCCCCTTGATTCGTGTTGTCTGGAAGACAGTTACCTTAATTTTTATTTAAAATCAAGAAACTAATTTGCCCACTGCCTTGGCCAAAAGTAGTTTTTAACAGTGTTGCATAGTCCAGTCCATTTCAGCTTCTGACAAAGCCACTTTCTTCCTTTTTTAAGGAACTTAATGTCCTTGTGATCACGCAGAGCTGCATTGATACCACTGCTCTCTCTGAATAGCCCTGCTCTGCAAGTGGCTGCATTAGCTTTAATGGAACAACTTGAGGCAAAGGCGTGCTGCTCAGTCTGGGCAGACTGCAGGATCCTGGTCTTTAGAAAGGACTAAAGTAAATGAGAAAAAACCAAAACAACCCAAACTTCTCCCTTTCATGTTTCTTATCTAGCTGAGCAGAATGAAAATGGGGATTTGGGGTTGTACATGATGCTGATGAAAAGTGAGATCTCGCCATTAATGTGTGAACATTTTTGCACACCTCCACAGTAGGGATTTTCCCTAATGCCTCTTGCATTAACAGCTGTGACAGGAACTCTGCTTCCAGCAGCTTCAAGTGGTTAAATCAATAATAGAAAGAGTTTAAAAATACTAATCCAGCACTGCTATATGAACATTCCCTGCCCAGCCTGCTGACTCTGTATGCAAACAGATAATGGTAAGCATCAATAATTTTTGCTGCTGAATTTCTCCATGTCTAAAACTTCAGGAAATCCTGCCTCAGATAATTTTTCAGAGGGCAGAAGCAGAGTTAGATACGTGATGTGTAGCCATATGCTAAGAGAAGTGATTCACCACTGCTGATGGAAGGAATTGAACCAGTCTGAATTGGCAGTGGATAATTTGACATATGCAGCTAGGCACTGCCTGGGCCCAGCATTTCTGGGGTGTGAGTGCCTCTCATCATGCCAGGGAAACAGGAGCAGCTGAAATTCAGAAGGTGTGATGCCCTTGTCAGGAACTGGAGGTGGAATAGAACAATTTTCCCATCTCTTGTGATTAGAAATGTGTGGTAGTATATGCTCTTTGCTTCTGAAATAGGGATGGTTTGGGAGTAAATTGAGGAGATTATAAAGATCTAATAATGCCAGCAGCAGCACCAAGGCTGTATCTGGTAGGAATAGTGCAGCTCTACTGCAGGTGGTGAGGACTCAGTGTGTTGGGTGTCAAACATCCCAATGTTCAGCTGGGATAAATACTGAGGGTGGTGAACTTGGTGGGCTTGGTGGCCTCAGATAAGCCAAAGCTGAGCTCTGCTGGGCACACCTGTGGGGTTTGGGAAAGCTGGAGAGAGATTGCTGAGCAGGTTGGGTAGGAGTGCCTTACTGCAGGTGCAGGGGTGGTGTCCCCTGATGCTCTGGTCGGTGTGTGGAGGTGGTGGGCAGCTCCTGTGGTGCACTGACCTGGGCTCTGCTCCTGGCCATGGAGCTGCAGGAAGGCTTTCCTGAGCAGTCCAACAGCTTTGCAGGTGCATTTCTGCACTGTAAGGTAAACAGGCAGCCAGACAGCCTAAATAACATGACTTAGCCTCCTGGTCTGTTTGAAAATGCAAAAGTTTCTTCACAGTGAGAAGAAGCCTGGAATGTGCCTTGGAAGCAGTGGTGATCTAAGGCCTCAAATCTCCGTAGTGTAAGTCTGGTTATAAATTTCTAACTCTCATTTAGGGATTGGAAACTTTCTGTGAGTTTGTAAAGTCTAACGAACCCCAGCCTATCCCCAAGTACTCCACTCCCCCCTCTAAAGATGTGCTGTTATCTGGGCACTAAACCAGGTGGTCCTCACCCAGGGCTCTGTTAACAAGGAGCACTCTACACAAAATCTCCTGTTCTTCAGTTGAAAGGCGCCCTGTAATCTCCCACTGCTACTCATTTCCTGCCTATTATTTATGATTCTAGCTTTGAAAATAGTTTATCCCATAATTTGACTTTGAGTCTATTCAGTCCACACTTTGATCTAAAAGATTAAGATGGCTGGGTTTTAGATGTGGTCCCTCGACAGAGATCACAGGGAATTCATGAGGGCGTGGGGTATAAAAATAATTAGGGAGAATATCAATGTACAATACAAAAAGTTGAGCTTCTTTGCAGTAAACACCTCCCAGTAGGAAAATGAAAATGAATCTCAGTCCATGTATTCCCAGTGAATCTTTGCCATATTAAAACCCTAAATGGGAGTTAGAAATTTATAATCAGGCTTGCACTGTAGGGATTTGAGGCATTAGTTCATCTTTGCATCCAAGGCACATTCCAGGCTTCTTCTCACTGTGAAAAAACCTTTGCATTTTCAAACAGACCAGGAGACTAAGTCATGTTTTGCCATTGCTAGTATCACAAAAATATATTTTCATATTTATAGGAACCAGCAATTGGATTCTATGGAAGGAGAGTCCATATATCATCCGTCTCCTCTATCTGTTCTGCAGTCATGTGGGGCTTTCCTCTGTTCAAGGAATTAGTCAAGCATGTAATAAGCAGATCACTGACAGTTTAAAATTATTTTTCTGAAATGGTGCATCGTCAGTTGACTGGAGACAACTTATTCCAGGGATTTCTTCCAAATATAAAAGTGGCCTTTGACTTGGAAGCCAATTTTATATTTGGGTTTTTTCCCCCAAAATTAAAATAAAATAACTCATGGAGTAATGTGCTGTGTGCATGTGATGCTCTGTAGTGCTGTATTTTGTATTTCCTTTGAAACAGAATTGGGAAGGGAATGGGGATTACCTCTGCATGTGAGATTTAACCTTAACTCTTTGTATGTCCGTGTGTATTTCCAGTGTGTTTGTTGTGGGACTTGGGAGTACCCTAGGAGAGGGGTGTGATGCTGCGGAGGGCAAAGGGCAGCTGGGCAGTGCCTGTCCCTGTGTCCCTGTGCCGGTGTCCCTGTCCCCATGCCCATGTCCCTGACCCTGTCCCTGTTCCTTTGTCCACATCCCTGTGTCCCTGTTTCCTTGTCCCTGTGTCCCTGTCCCCGTGCCTGTGTCCCTGGGCTCCCATGGCTGCCCAGGTGGCTGTGCCAGGCTGAGCAGGTGGCAGCTGCAGGGCTGCTGGAGCTGGCACTGTCAGGTGACATAGCCAAGCATGGCACAGCCACATCCCCATGCTCCTGCTACTGTCACTGCCCGTCACTGCTGTCTGGCAGTGCTGGCAGCAGCTCTGATCTCCTGGGACTCTGTGCCAGCTGCAGGTGCAGCCTGTGCCCCACGGGACCCACGGAGGGCGTGGGGCACTAAGCAAACCACGCTCGCTCCTGCGGCGGCTGCAAAGCCGAAGGTCGGGGAAGACATTTGTTCTGAATTTTGTGACTCTGTTCGGATTGGGATTCTGGGTTATTCTGCCACAAGACCTGAGCTAACAAGCTTTGCTGAGGGTTGGAAATATTTCTCGAATCTGTTCCTTCTTAAACACTGTTGTGCTGTCAGTAATTCCTCATAGGAGGATGCTGTTACCTGTGGACTTGTCTTAAGTCACCATTTTGCCAGAAGCAAGTTCATAATCTGTCACAGCAACAGATCCCTGGATGGGCTGGATTCAAACCTGTAGAGGGGACCCCCAGCCAAGCCTGTTCAAGCCTATATGCAGGGACACCACTGCCCATAGATCTGTTCAGAGAGAGATCCCAGCCAACCAGTTTAACCCAGATCCCAACCAAGCTGTTTAAAGCAGGGAGTTTCAAACCCCCAGATAAAGAACCTTCCATAATAAACTGTTGCTGCTGTTTTGTGGATTTCTGAGAGTTTGTGTCGTCCCTGCCTCTGACCAGCGACCCCATGTAACAATAACCTTGTGCTGTTTTATGTTGTCTGCTGTAAACTGTGTTTATCTGCCATACTTAAACAGCTACTACTCTTAAGTTCCTTCTTCTTTCAGTAAAAATGATTTTACTTTATTTTACTTTAACACTAAAATAAAAACATGTCTGCGAAGGGTGGATTTTGCCTATCAGCTTCTGACTGAAATCGATTTTTGGTTGGTCATTTGAAAATCATTCTAGAGAACAGAGTTATCAGAATTGACTCAGAATTTCTGAGGCAGTGTGTCATAGAAACAAATAGAAAATTAAGGAAGGATTTTGAAGAAAGGCTTCTATAATTGTTCTACACTTCCTTACCATTTTATCTAGAGAATAACCTCAAGGGGAAATGGGGACATAGCTGTTCTTTAGTTCTATAGATGCCTCTTCTAGGAGTTAAACTTTGGGTTGGGCTTTTTGGTTGCTAATTTCTTTCTTTTTTAATGAAATATACTTAATTTCAAGGCAACACTGTTTAAAATTTGGTGCAAGACAAATATTTGGCTGGTAGTATTTCTTTTGTCTGTTCTGTAGGAACTCCTGCCTTCTCCCTTCCCTGTTTTCCCTTCTTCCTTAGGAGGCTGCAGGAAGCAGAGCAGGCCCCCAGGTACTGTACACC
Source organism: Diglossa brunneiventris (assembly GCA_019023105.1). Lineage (NCBI taxonomy): Eukaryota > Metazoa > Chordata > Aves > Passeriformes > Thraupidae > Diglossa > Diglossa brunneiventris. The sequence goes on along the minus strand of CM032364.1, from coordinate 18,512,563 downwards.
TTAAATCTCCACTGGACACCTTAAATACATGTAAAAGCACAGAGAATGCTTTAATCTTGGGTGGAACTGGGTGATTTGCTCCATGCTGCCCTGCTTTATATTTTCAGGAGAGTTTCTATGTATTCAGCCTTTCCTGATACCCTCTGGAGATGTCTTCTGGTTATTTCTGTTTGGGGATTCCCATCTTGGCCAGCCAAAGATTTACCCTATTATTGTATCAATTAGTCTCATTCCCTTTAGCTGGGGAACCAAATCTAAGTGAATCTGAATTACTGTTCTCAAGTGCACACTAAATTATTACATAAATACAAGTGTATAATTAATGACAACCACTTGAACAGCATTGCATAGGCAATTTCACTTAAAAAAATACATAAATATGAAATATGAACTCGAGGTGTTAAATGTAGTACTTGGAGGATTGCAGAAGGCTGTATTTTCATATGTGTGAATATCTAGGTATGAAATCTGGATTTAGTGGTGGAAAAGGGACTGCATTTATGTGTGTGTGTATCAGGATATACAAACACATGGTGTGTGTAGGAATATACATGCAGGAGAGGCTGCAAGTTACTGAAAATTAAATTAAAGAATGATACTGAAAACAGAGATGGTATCAGACCTATCTCTCCCAAAGCATTCTATAGTAAATTTTGAATAGACTTGCTGAAAACTGCATTCTAGTATTAAATCAATTATGAAGTTAAAATATCTCCCTGAACTAGAAATAAATGTGTTTGAATTCCCATTTGATGCCCTATCTCATGGGTTGGTTTTATCATGCATTGTTTCTTAGAACTGAAACTTGGCTAGCTCTTCTTAGAACTGTGATTTTATTTGACCTGAATAATATTCATCCATCACTTTTGTTTTTGAAAGCATTAATATCTTGCAGCAAGGCTTCAAAATGGATTAACTTCCTAATCTTTCACTCTGGGAGACTTGGGTTAGATCTGTCAGAGGTGAGAATGACAGTCAATATGTTATTTGGCTGGTAAAGAGGAGTAGATAAGGTGGTGCTGTGATCCAAGAGTTCATTTGCAGAGCCCTGCTGCACAGTAGATAGGTAGTTGCTTAAAAAAAAACAAAACAAAACAAAACTCCAAACAATTATTTTTCACTAGCTATCAAAATAAGAGCATAAGTGGATTCCTGGAATGTTGTGAGAGGAAAGAGGTGAATTCTAGCCTTGGTTCTGATTTTGTTTGCTTTAAAGTGCAGTGATCAACAAAGTTATGAATATGAATATATTTATTTTCCACACTAAATGCAGAATATACGGAAAGCAGAAGCAAACAGCTCTACTAGCATGTTGTGATAAACTGCTGTTGGCTATCAGGCTGAAATTAGGTGTGTTGGTGTCTCTGTTAGCAAACAATTCATTGGGAGAGCTGTTTATGGAAGTTGACGGTGTTGGAATAGGTGCAGGATGAAAATAAATGTGTGTGTGTGTTCAAGTGTATGATGCCATGGTTAAAGTCACTCCGAGACAGGGAATGCTGGGATCAGGTGGGGACTGGAGAGCAGGTGATTCTCAGCACAACTTGTCATTGGCTTTTCTACCTAATTAAGAGCTTTTACATCCCTTATAAGTAAATATCCCTTATAAATATATAGCCCTTGTAAATGAATAACTTGGTTTAAAAAGACAGGTGTCTGGTAAGGAAGCCAGGAGCCTCCCTGAAATGGGAAGTGTAAACCCCCTACTTTGAATTATTATAATCTGAAATTAAGGGGCTATCAGGCAAAGATATGGGAGTAGGAAAAGCAGTTCTTTATTAGGAAAAATTAGAAAAATAAAAAATGCAGTAATATAAAACAACGCTGCCAGAGTCAGAATAGGAGCTGACGCCCTGTGGGTCAGGGTGGTGGCACAGCCCCATTCCATGGTGGCTGCAGCCCTCCTGCAGTGCCAGCTGTGGTTCTGTTGGAGTAGGGATCCTGGACAAGGATGGAGTTTTCCTCTGAAGCTCCAGGGCTGCTAGAGATGGGCCTGGTCTTCCTCTGGGAATGCAGTGGAAAGGCTGTCCCAGTGTCCCAAAATCTCAGATTATATCTGGGTAGGAATGCTTGGCTCCTCCCCCTGGGTGGAGCATCTCCCAGTGGGATGATGTAATTTCATCAGTCTTGCAGTGACACTCAATGGCCCATTAACAGAAGGTATCTCCTGGAGGGAGGATGGTGAAGGGAGAGATAAAGCAAACTGCCCCACCTGGTTTTAACAGCTAAAACATTAACAGCAGCTAACAGCCCCACCTCTAAGAGATGGCAATAGAATACACACCCTGGCCACATCTTGCATTTGCAACCTAAGACAATGTCTATCCCTTGTAAGTGAATATCCCTTTCAGTCTTAATAAATTGGGAGGCTTTTGCGAATTCATTTTTATTTTGTCTTTTCTCTATTGCTGCTTTCTGTCTTGTGCTGTGAGGAGAAAAAAACATGAGAAGACCTGTTTTATTGCATTGACTAAGCAGATAAATACAATTTTCTCTAAGTTCATTAAATGTTTTTCCACCCATCAAAGCATTTACGTATGTGTTTGCCACATATAATTAGTCCCTCAAATTAAATGAATGTCATAATAATGGTTTGTTTTCAAATAGAGTTAAGAGAATATGAGGGATTTTAAAGTCAACAGAGATGTTTATACAAGCAATTCTTATTCATTTTATTATAGATTAATGATTAGGTTTAATGGGAAATTGTTCTAGACATTCCTTATATGGCCTTGCAAAAGTGAGTGCAGTTTTCTTGCCCAAAATTCACTAAAAACTCAATAGAATTAAGGACAAAAAATTTCAACCTACTTTATCACACTCTCTAAAGTTCTTTCTGATTTAAAAGAAACAAACCAAAACCAAAAAGTACCCCCATCTCATAGTTTCCCAGGACTTTAATTATTTAATAACTTAGCACCATGATTGCATTTGCTCATTCAGCTTTGCTGAGATTCAACTTCTGTCACCCTCATGGCAGGAAAATGCTGGTGGGATCAGGCAAACAGGAATGAGCAGGGCTGAAACCTGAGCTTGGCTGAAGCGGTGGCAAAGAAGATTAAAAAAGCAAACCAGCAAAGTAGGGAACATAGAAATGAAATGGCTCTACCTTAAATCACTACTGGATCTGGTCACTGAGGACTTGTTCTGACACTGACAAACACCTTTTTCATTTCCAAGTGCACAGTCTAAGTTCAGAGTCTTAATGACTGTGTTTTATCTTGAAGATCAGTGGCCAGTCCACTTTGCAGGGTGCTCTATTTCTTCCAGCTTTTCATTTGCTTCTCTCACACTGTGAGTGCACCTTGTCACTGACAAAATACATCTTTTTGAGCAGAGTGCATTAATATGCTGTAACAGTCTACTTAAAACTATGGAGTGTACCTTGTATGCCTGTGCTAGTTAATCCAAAACAAAGATTAAGTAAGAGGTTTGTATATAAGGGGAAAGCTGAATGTGAAATTAAAATGTAAATCAAAAAGTAATTGGCTTTTTGTGCATAGTTTAGATAAGATTTACTTTTGAAGAATGACTTTGTGTTTTAACACAGCAGGCCAGACACCATGTGGCACACTTGCACTTAATAATGGCAACCAATCTGGGCCATAAATATTGCAAACGATGCCATTTGAATGAGGAGCCCTATGAACCATAATAAAAACTCCCGTGATTAATTCTAAAACTGCTCTGTTCATATTAGACCTGCAGTGGCCTCCCTGATGAGATCAATACAGCGTAGCAGAGTGATTCTAATAGAAGTGTTATTATCTTTTAATCTTCGGGAGAATGCCAACTTGGAGAATTCTTCAGCATTGTGGCTGCTTATTTTCTCAGAGCAACCTTGAAGGCAGTTGTTTTCTGAAATGAAGATGCATTAGAGTATTTTCAAGGCTTTATCAATAATAGGACACGGTCACTGTTTGGGGAGCCAAAAGGCACATTTGTATGCTGAGACTCACAATTGGGCACAGTGACCTTCCCTGTCAGCCTCGATTTGCTCAGCAGACAAATGCCTCCAGTGAATGAGGAGAAAGGACAGACAAGGCAGTGGGGTGATGCAGAGTAGGGCTTGCCAGGCAGCCAACAGCATCCTGCTCTTCCCAGAGCCTCAGCTCTGTGTCCTGGGCTGAGCTTGGACCCTTCTGTGTCCTGAAGAGCTGCAGTCAGTGTGAACTGGAATTAGGAGTTTGGAACAGAATTCCACCAGTACTGGGAATGAAATTTCAGTCAGCAAATGTTAGAATCACAGAATCCCAAGATGGGCCAGGCTGGAGGGGCCTGCTCCCCCAGGGCCATCCCAGAGCCCAGGGCACAGCAGTGTGTCCGTGTGGCTCTGCAGTATCCCCAGGCAGGAGCCTGCACAGCCTCTGTGCACCATCTGCTCAGGGCTGGGCACTGCCCAGGGCAGGAGCTCTGTGCGTGGGCAGGGGCAGCTCCTGGGCTCAGGCCCTGCCCGTGGCTCTGGGGCCATCGCTGGGCCCGCAGCAGAGCCTGGGCCCTGCTCTGCCCCTCCCTGCTCACAGGGACACCCAGGCCTGAGGGCCCCTCTCAGCTGGGGCTCCTCTCCAGGCTGAGCAGCCCCGGCTCCCTCAGCCTTTCCTGGGCACCGAGATGCTCCAGGCCCTTGCTCAGCTCCAGGAGCTCCTGGCCCTACTGTGCTGAGGATCCACAGCTGGACACAGCACCCAGAGGTGCCTCCAGGGCTGGGCACAGGGACAGCATCCCCCCTGACCTGCTGCCAAGGCTCTTCCCATGTCCCCAGGGCACCCTTGGCCTCCTTGGCCCCAGGGCACCCTGCTGGCTCAGGGACAGCTCTGTGTCCCCAGGGCACTCTGCTGGCTCAGGGACAGCTCTGTGTGCACTCTGCTGGCTCAGGGACAGCTCTGTGTCCCCAGCACCCCCAGGGCACCCTGCTGGCTCAGGGACAGCTCTGTGTCCCCAGCACCCCCAGGGCACTCTTGGCTCAGGGACAGCTCTGTGTGCACTCTGCTGGCTCAGGGACAGCTCCGTGTCCCCAGCACCCCCAGGGCATTTTGCTGACACGTCTGTAGAGATGCTTTGCAGTCAAATCAGTCATCCAAAGCAAATGAAAAGGCAGAAGAGTTTTGTTCTGCTGTTTACTGCACTTTTACATAAAATAACAGGAAATCATTCTTTAGCTTGCAATTCAAGAGTGGCAAGAGAAGGTTAAGTATCTATCAGACATTTTATAAGATTTTTCGAGGCGTGGGGGGGGAGTGGTGTCACTAGCCTGGTACTGAACTGCTGAGGAACAGATTTGCTTGACCAGGTTTTATGATGTGCTGCAGATTGTTTGCAGCATTATCAAACCCATAGCATTACATAATGTGCAGCCTGCTCGGGGGGAATGGAGCATCAGAGTGAAGAGACACAACAGCAAATCACGGAAAGGGAAATTCTTTGATGCGTCTTATTTGTCTCTGTTCTCTAGGAATAGAAATGCAGTGTCACTTATTTGAAGTATCTGGGTTATAAATAAATTTTCTACAAGAATTTTAAACAAATGGGAAAAACACAGTGAAAATGAAGCTGTTGACTGTAAGAAAAGGAAAGTGAGAGTTCATGGTGATTCCTGCGCAGGAGCTGACAGCAGAGCTGTCTGTGCTGCTGCTGCAGACAGGTATGCAGAGAGATGCTCCTGCATGGACTCTTAGCAGGAAAATGGTGTAAATAAAGATATATTGCTTCCAGTTTAGACTTGTGATTAGTTCTATGATTAAGGATCGAGTTCTCTTTGTTGGAGATCTTTTCTCTTTGTTTTTGCTGCTGTTTTCTGTGTTGTCTGGTTTTTGGTTTGTTTTTTGTTTGTTTTTTTTGTTTGTTTGTTTGTTGTTGGTTGTTTTTTGCCAAAGTTTCTGTGTCTTCCACAGGAGTTTCTTTGCTCCCACAGCTGGTTGTGGATGTGCCTGAGGCCGGCACACAGAATCCGGTGCTCCCACCCGAGTACAGCTCTGTTTCAGTGCTGTGCTCCCCGGAGTGCACTGCAGCTGGGGCAGGCTGCTCTCACACCAGGGCTCTCCAGGGCAGGGCTGGTTCAGCTGTCTCACCTTGGAGCACTACGGGCACTTTGCCTTCGCAGGAGCTGCCTGCCTGTGTTTGGGAATAGCTCACTGTGCACCCAAACTTTATAAGAGCCTTGTCTGCTGTACCCCTGAAAGGCTTAAATTCCCGAAATTAATGAAAATCAGTCCTTTTGAGGACACACAGTCAGAGAAGAGCAAGTTTATATTTTATGTTTTAGCAACAACAACAAAAAAAAGACCAAAAATTCTGGCAGTGCTAAATGGGTGCTCTGAAAATATTGACATTGTTTTCATCTTTTCTTTGGCAACACAATTTAATGCCGTTGTAGAAAATAAAGGTCATGTCAGATGAGCTACTCACCCATGGAATTCATAAACTGTTTATGGGCTGAAATTTTGTTGTACAGGCTTTCACTTTTAAGTGCTTTTCTTTCTGCTTTAAAAAATACAAAGTTTCAAAGGCCACGATCTTTTTTTCTGTTTCAGGAAATAAAAAAAAGGGAAAAAAAGCTCCCTGGCAGACACTGTTAATGATGCTAAATGTCTTTGCAAATGTAATCCTCATCTTAGTTTTGTTCTCATTTAATTGAATTAGGAAGGCATAACAAACTGAAAAAGGTTACTTTCACGGCCTTAACTTTGCATAATAGCTGTGGTGGGATATGTGTTTCTCTTGTAATATTTTTCTGTGCATGTTACTTGTACTTTACAAAGGACAATTCTTCTGCTTAGGAATTTTAATTCATATTCATGTGCTTGCTTTGTGTCCTAATTTTAATCAGTGTTAATTAAAATATATTTTCTTCGTGCTCCTTTTCTTAATCTTAACCTACTAACACTCATACAGGCTGTTAAACAATGGGAAGTCCTTTTGAAAAATGTGTTTTGCAGCCATAGAATGTTTCTGAAAATTGAGATGAAGTTGCTGTTTGTCTTTGCTGCACACCTGCTGAATGGGCAGAGATGCTCAGGGTACCTGAGCTGTGTCAGGCTGAGCTCAGGATTAGAGACAAACAAATATCCTCCTGTCTGAGGCTCGTGGCAAGCAGACCAGTTGAAAAGAATGTGGCTTAATTAAGGCATAACTTTTACAGTTTAATTCACACAGAACTATCTGGCAGAAGTTCATACAGCACAGATCATAATGCCTAAGTAATTTTTGTCAAGTAGAAGAGCAGTGTTATCCTCACAGGCTGTTCCTGGGACCGCTGTGCTCTTGTCTTGTGTGAATTTTTGAGTTCTGGCTCATATGAAATTTCAGAGTCCTGTTCTGTTAAGCGATAGAATATCCACATTCTTTTCCTCCTTAAAGGGAAATCCTCTCTCAAAACCTTTTCCATTGTAGTTGCACAGGGAACTGTGCAGAATGTGTAGCAAACGTGCACATATTTTACCCTGCATCTGGATTCTTAGCCTATAGACCAAATCCCAGCAATTATATGGGGAACTACTTTTTCTAGAACCAATCAATAGCAGAAGAAAAAAATCTTAATTCTCAGGTGGTTCATATAACACTCATAGCAAAGCAGGATAGGATCTCACAGGGTGAGAAGTGGCACTGCTGCTAGAGGGGTGGGTTTAGGGCGTCAGGGATGTTCCAACTTCTGTTGGCTCACAATACCAGGGTCTTTTTAAATTCCTTTGCCAAGCTCTGTATGGAACACTTAAGAAATGTCACTGGAGCCTTCTTCCACAAGGCTAAAAAGGCGTTTTATTAATTTTCTTTCCCCCTTTCTGAGTTAGCTGTTACATTTCTGAGTCTTGGCTGGCTTGGAGCTGTGCTGGGGGTGTGCTGGAGGGCACACCTGGAGCTTTACGTGCTGGAAAGGAACTGCTCCTGATCCTACACACTGTTTTATCTCACCCTAGGGAAAAAATTCAACATCGTTCTTTTCCAATCAGCTTCTGAGGGCTGTCTGGTTAATCCTAAAATTTCAAGCACTATTTACAAATGTGGATCAGATACATTCATAGCAGACTGAGCCTAGATCCTTGCAAAACAGAATTCCAAGTAACATTTGAATAGGAATTGGACTATTGAGCACCCTTTTTTTATTTTTACATAAAACCACACATGCACACAGATATTTAAGAGCAGGAAGCTCCCAGTGATTGATATGTGCTTGCAGGGATTTATGCTGGGTAGATTAAACTTCTATAACTTTAATATTGAACATTGAGTGACAGTTGTGCTGATAGCCAAAAGACACAGTTTGCTTATATTCCATTGCTTATTTACAATCAATCAATCAATCAATCAATCCTAATTTTTAAATTTGTTGCTTCAAGTGTTGTCCCTCTTATTTTTAAACCACATGCATCATAAATATACATAGTGATGATAATGAAACCTTCCTAAAGAATGTTAAAATATTCAAGGCATGGCCATTGGCTTTGCTTTTTGCTTTCCTGTTCCCTCAGCCTCTATTTCTTTCTCTCTCTTGCTATCTTTACTGTGCAACAGCCTTTCCTGAGAACACTTTGGATTCTGTACAGACTATCACAATCTGAATTCCAAAATAAAAGTTACAGCCGTGGTCTGTGTGTGTGGGAGGAAGAGGAGGAAATTATCCTGGGTGCTGTTGCTAAAGTGAGCTGCAGTTTTGGGGATATTGGCATCACTGGAGAGTTCTAAGGCTGAATATAGGAAAACAAAACTGTTCCAAATTACTGGCCCAAGCAGATGCAGAGATTAAACCCTTTTATTTAAGCCTGAGCAAAACTGACTTTCAAAGCAAACCTGTATAACACGGCTTGGGAAAGGTGCAGATCGATTTCCATCACTTTCTGTATATATCAAGACCAGAGAAAAATGAGGAATGTGATTTATGGATTTTTGTTTTATTGTAATGGATGATTTTTTCTCTCCATTTAAAATTTCTACCACCTCCCCATATAAATTTTTTTTTGCTTAACTTCGCTGACACTGTCAGTCACCCTAGAATTAGGTGTATTCTGAGATTTTTTTAGACAATGACACTAAAATCCCCAACCTAACACCCCATGCCTGAATGGACTTTCCAAACACGATTTTTGAACTCTGTACAGAATTCTTGTGTGTAGTTGTCTTTTGGGTATTTTTCTTGTTACTGGGAGATTTTGTTACCTTCTCTAAAGAAATAATTGATTGCTAGTAGTTGTGTGGCCATTCAGAAACGTGCAGGGAAACAGGAGCACTTTTGGAAAAGACCTACAAGTGTTATGATGGGAATGAAGAACTGGTCTTATTTGAGCAGATAGAAAGTCTTGATTTGTTTAGGTAGCAAAATAAAGGTTGAGAGGGTTGCTCTCAACCTTTATTTTGCTCTCAAAGGTTGCTATTTCTGAAAATCCACATGCAATAAACTTTGGGAGATGGATTACTTTAAATTAAAAATAATAATCCTATGAGATAAACCTGTATAAATTAAGCATAAATACAGTTACATTGGAAATCAGAATGTGCTTCAATTGCTGTTAGAAACATGAAGCTCTGGAATAGCTTTCTATGCTACTTTAAAAGAAACAATCCAACTGAATATTCCCAATGTATTATACTTTAGAAATTAAAATTTTAGCTATTCAGAAATTTTTTTACTCATAAATGTTGTGCTTTTTCTACTCTTCCAGCCAACATAATTCAAATGGCTCCAAACTAAAGAAAGAATCCCTACATTTTATTTTGTCATCGTGGGAGATTTGTGAGAGTATCCAAGTAGGAATGCAAATTTTGGAAAACTGAGGGAAACGATTTATGCTCTATTTAGTATTAAATAATGAGATGCACTTTACTGATTGGATACTCAGATCCAGACATTAGTTTTCTAATCTAAACTTAAAATTTTAAGATTTTTTTTTTTACTTTGATCTTTATATTTTTTGGAAGATTTTTTTACCAGATTTTCTTATGGTCAGCAATTGTGAAACCAAGACAATGAAGGAATTTTTTGTGATATGTGGAGTATTCTTTTGATTTGTTTTAGATTTTTTTTTTTTTGCAGGAAGTTGGATTCTAATGTTCATCCTTTACCGAATCTTCTTTCAATAAATTATGAGTTGCTTTATCAGATTGGGGTGATGATGATCTGTCAATATTGTCCTTTGTTGGAAAGCTAAGGAATTGTCAGCACAGCACCTTTGTCATTGGATAAGGAGCTTTAAGATGTTTGTCACAGGTATTTGTTAAGCTTTCAGGTGAAGGTAGTTGAAAATACCTTGGTATTTTGGGAGTTGTCTTTCTCACAAGAAAGGGATTTCAGTGGGATTTGGCGGTGTGACTGCTGGTGCCTCTTTCACAAAGATGAAATATGTGTGTCAAAGTTGTTAAGAATATTTCTTTGTCCAGTTCCCCAAAGCCAAAGACGTTTATTAATCTCTGGTTAAGAATGAGACAATGGTCTGATGAGGCTGGACTGTATGAATGGAACTCCTTGCCACTTTAACTCCTGGCAGTGTGGTAAACCACATAAAAACCTGGACTGGGAGGGGATCAGGCTGAAAGGGACTGCCTGGTGTTGCACCTGCCTTTGTCCCATCTGCATTCAATTCCACTGCTGAAGCACCAAGGAGGAAAAAGTCACTACAACATGAAGGGATAAGAGCAGTGAGAAGACAAAAACATTCCTTATTAGAGCTGAAATAACAGGAGAGGCTTCCGAGTCTCTTGTTTATGCTATTAAAAAAAAAAAAAAAAAAAAAAGAGGTGGTAAATAGTGTTTGTTTTGCTTCTGAAAGCACCAGGAGTCATTTCCTAGAGATTTATTCTCCTGAATTGTTGTTGTCACCCTTTTTGCAGCTGCACTGAAATGCACTGATGTGCTCTCCTGGGTGTGGCTATGTTAGAGGATCAAGAGATAAGAATTTTGGTTTTAAGTCCCAGCATCTCATATCAGAGCTCAGTTCTGATCTAACAATCAGAGTGGGAAGATGAACAGTGAAAGTTAATAGAAAATAAAACTGCACTTCTCCATCAATTCCACCCATTCCTGCTGCTAGGACCTTACCCCTGTAACTCTCAGGAGGTGGCACACGTGGCAGGCCAGCCCCCAGCTGAGCAGCAGAGTCACAGGGACAAGCAGGACAAGGTGGTGGCACTGCCGCCTTTGGAAGGGGATTTAGTGGTGCTGTTGCCAGTAGACACAGAGATAAAACATGGGTGAGAGTGAAATAAATTCTTGCGTTCACAAGTACAGAAAAGCACAGGCTCTTGAATCCCTGGGAGACTCCAGCTGTCCCAGAATCTGTTGGATAATAGGCTTGGGTGCAGCAGAAGAGAATTTCTTAAGGCAGGTGAATGCTGAGGTGAGTACAGGAAATGTTCTGCTCAATCTCCTCCTCAAAAACAAGGGAAAACTGGCCAAATACATCAAGGGCGCAGCAATCCTTCCCTGCAGGAAGCACAGGATTGGAGCTTTAAATCCTGTCAGACAACATCAGAAAAAGATCACGGGCTTGGATTTTAGGAAAGTGAATTTTGGCTTACTCAGGGATCATCTTGGCAGGCTTAGTGGAAGGCTGCCCTGAGAGTCAGAGGGACACAGGACAGCTGCTTGGTATTTATTCACAGACAGCTCCTCAGAGCACAGAAACAGGCAACTGCAGAGTTTAGAACGTCAAGCAAGCACAGAAGGAGGCCAGCACAGCTGAGTGAGGAGCTCAGACTCAAAAGGAGCAGGCACAGGGAAAGTGGAAGCACTGATGAGTTACCCTGGAGGAACACAGAGACGTGTCCTTGGCATGCAGGGAGAGAATTTGGAAACTCAAAGCTCAGCTGGAGCTGAAAGAAGAGAGGGCAGTGAAGGCAACCATGATGTTTCACAGAAATGTACTGAGAGCAAAGAGGAAGGATGAAAAATCGTGCGTCAGTTGCTGTAGGTGGACATTCAGCTGGCCCACAGCTGGACTGGGTGATCTTTGTGGGGATTGTCTGGCCCACACAATTTGGGGTGAGCTTTTATCCAGCACCTCCTGCTGGGGAGTCCTTGTGGAAGGAGACCAGCACCATGACAAAAAGGGGCATCACTGCATGGTTTTCACTTTGTCACAGAAATTTGAAGCCAGCTCTTGCAGCGAGCCTAGCAAGCGAGTGGATGTACTCTAAATATGTGAGGTGTGTATAAAAAAAAGATTTATCAAGGTTAAATCTCTTGGTGCAGAGATACCATTCTCAAGGTCATGCACCAAAAGAGAGGAGTTCAGTGCTTTTTGAGCCAGGGAAAGGAGGTTTGTCCTATAATGTGACAACTGCAATACAGCAGCACACAGGGACAGTTTCTGGATTTTCCCCAGAGTTCTTCACCTCCAGCAACACAGAGAAGGTCTCATTTAACGACCGTCTGCATGGTGCTACTAGATTAACCTTTTAAATTGTTATTTATGCCATAAAATAATACATTAAGGTCTTCATTTTACCTCTTTCTTCCCTCTGCCTTTTACTGCAATTTGCACCTGTGCAAACTGGGATGATTTCTTTTTATAGTTACAAAAATCTCAGTTCCTCTACCAAAGATCACAGAAGTCAAAAGAAATCTTTAATGAGCTCCAGTGGAGTAGGCCCTAAATGACTGCCTGATCTACAGAGCAGAGAATTTTACTGGGACTAGTAAAATTAATTTATTCATTTTAGATGCCTGTCTTAGCAGTTTCTTAGGATTTCCTTGTTGTTGATTTTTGAGTCTTGTCAATATTTTGTCCTGGTTGAACCTTTCTAAAAAATGGCTCCACACCAGTGGCTTTTCCCTGGAAAGCACTGTTATTTTACTCAGAAAAAAGCAGTGTGTCTGTAGAAAATACCAGCAGGACTTTCTTTCTCATCTGTCAGTTCTGTCTCATTACTCCTGGGATAATGTATTAGTCAGGAGCAAGTTGTCTCCCTGTTCTACTATTCAACATTTATAAAATCAGAACATTAAATGACTGTGGTGTTATCCCAAAGCCTCGTTTGCTTTGGATCTCTCAATTTCAGAGGCTTTTGTGTTTGTTCTGAACTTATTTGCACAAGCCAGCATAGAGAGCTGATTCTAGATTTGTGATGCCTGCTCATGTATTCCATGGCTGCAGCACTGGGAATTTCATTTGGCCAGACCTGGAATTGTTGTTGTAAATGCCTGCACATTTAAGTTACATGTTCTTATATTTTATAAGTAGTTATCAATGAAACAACAGAAGGTCACACATAATTTTGAAGATGAAGGGAAAATAATACCAAGATTCCCTGCTAGACAAAAGAATTGGTCTCAGCTAAATTAAATGAGCATTTTTTGTGTGCTGTTGGCAGCTGTAAAACAACAGGGTCAGGCATCTTGTCCATGAAAACAACTCCTTTTCTCTGGACTTTGTAGGTGGTAACACCTGTCTGGTGATTCTGTTGAAGGCAGATTATTTTCCTGAGAATTGAAACATGGTAATTACCAAGTTATTTTTTAATTTTATTTTTAAATGATGCTGTTGGGAATTTCTGAAGGCATTTATCCATTTAAGGCAGGGGGTTCATAATTGCAATTAGATGTGCAGCAGTGGGAATTCTGCACAGGTCTCTCACTGTGGGGCTGTTGCCCTTCATCTCTTGAAAAGAAAATGCTTTGAAGACACTCTCACAACTTCTGCCCCAGTGTCTCACTAAATATTTTCCTGGAAACATACCAGCAGTACAACCAGACAAAATGAAGTTTGCCATTTAGCCAAAGAGTTGCAGAATGCACTATTGATAACTCCAGGTATATTTCTGTTCCTTTGCTGAGGATGGAAGGTATCTGTGCCACCTATAAGTGATTCCTCTGAAGATCTTGTAAATTTGGAGTCCTTTAAATTAGAGACAATCCTCTTGTCTGCTTGAACCAGTAATGAATGGAGGTAGAAGTTGATATTGGTTTTATTTATTCATTTCATCTAGGGGGCTTTTTTGGTAGAACACAGAAAGAAACAGCTCTACACAGTGATATAATGTTGGTGTGAAATTCTAATGTCTGCTTCTGAAAAATGTTGTAAAACTCCTGAATGATAAAGTTCCATTTGCTCTGCTGAAAAAAGCATAATATTTGTATTAGCTGCCATTAGAAGTAATATTGCATAAAAGACTTCTGAAAGTATTATTCACCTAGAATTTTTATAACAATTTGCCTCCATAATCTATTTACCCGTTGCCAATCCTTCAGGAATTCTTAGCTGAATGTGCATGAATTCCTACTGATCAGACCTGTCTGCTTTTCCAGATGTTTCCAAAACCTAATTGTGACACTGAGGCTTCATTTTGTTCTGAGAGAATTTGGTTTCTGACTCTGGTTCTCAGTTGCCTTGACAGTGATCTGTGCCCCTCTGGGATGGGTGTTTGAAGTAGGTATGGTAGAGACCAAACATCTCTGAAACATAATACCGTGTGTTCTTTTTGTGTAAGAGCTGATGGGAGGAACCTCTTTCACACCCATGGATACAGACGTGTCTGTGGAAAGTTTTTTTGGTAGAGTGAGATATTCTGGTAAATTCAGAGGAACAAAACTACTGGGGGGGACCTGCTGGAGCAGCTCTGAGGGAAGGACCGGGGGTGCTGGGGACACAGAGCTGTCCCTGAGCCAGCAGAGTGCCCTGGGGGTGCTGGGGACACAGAGCTGTCCCTGAGCCAGCAGAGTGCCCTGGGGGTGCTGGGGACACAGAGCTGTCCCTGAGCCAGCAGAGTGCCCTGGGGACACAGAGCTGTCCCTGAGCCAGCAGAGTGCCCTGGGGGTGCTGGGGACACAGAGCTGTCCCTGAGCCAGCAGAGTGCCCCTGGGGACAGAGCTGTCCCTGGGGCCAAGGAGGCCAAGGGTGCCCTGGGGACATGGGGAAGAGCCTTGGCAGCAGGTCGGGGGGATGCTGCCCCTGTGCCCAGCCCTGGAGGCACCTCTGGGTGCTGTGTCCAGCTGTGGATCCTCAGCACAGCAGGGCCAGAAGCTCCTGGAGCTGAGCAAGGGCCTGGAGCATCTCGGTGCCCAGGAAAGGCTGAGGGAGCCGGGGCTGCTCAGCCTGGAGAGGAGCCCCAGCTGAGAGGGGCCCTCAGGCCTGGGTGTCCCTGTGAGCAGGGAGGGGCAGAGCAGGGCCCAGGCTCTGCTGCGGGCCCAGCGATGGCCCCAGAGCCACGGGCAGGGCCTGAGCCCAGGAGCTGCCCCTGCCCACGCACAGAGCTCCTGCCCTGGGCAGTGCCCAGCCCTGAGCAGATGGTGCACAGAGGCTGTGCAGGCTCCTGCCTGGGGATACTGCAGAGCCACACGGACACACTGCTGTGCCCTGGGCTCTGGGATGGCCCTGGGGGAGCAGGGAGGTGCCACCAGAGCAGCCCTTGTGGGCCCCTCCAGCCTGGCCCAGCCTGGGGTTCTGCTGTGGGGTCAGAAGAAGGACAGGAGCTCTCTGACAATGAAAACTCCAACCACCAACAAAACAAATTAAGATTCCAGAAGTTATCTAAACTATGTCCCAATTCTCTTGATCAAATTTCTCTCGGTAGGCTTGGATGACTCAACATTATGCACAGAATTACATTAGGAACAAAGTTGAAGACTGTAAGCGTTTCTGGGTAATTCTGCTGAATCAGAATGAAATCATAAATTTTCTGTTGATAAAATCTATAACTGTTTAGGCTTCATAAGTCATTAAATCCTAATAATGAGTTAGATGTTTAGTAAAATTATGTTTAAACTTGAAAGCAGTTGGGATTTTTTGCTATAGATGCCTTACTTTCCCAGCAAACTTAAGAAGAATATGTAAGAAGTCTGCTTCTGATTGTGATGAATTTGTCCTGAAAACATGGAAATGTCTATTTCAGGAGTTATTTTCTTCATACAAGTGGCAGTTTTTAATATGCTCCTTTTTTGTTTCCCTTCAAGCGCATCGTACCTCATATTTGTCCAGCTTAAAAAGGCAGCTCAGCACTATATATATATATATAAATTCCCCCTTTTGAAGCTGCCTAAAAAGAAAGCCTGAAGCAGTAATCAAATGAAAAGAGGCATGAATTTTAATCCGCAACCAAAGTACACCTTCAAACTTCAAGTGATAATTTATTTTTACTCAGAGGTTGAGCCAAGCATATCAAATGATGTGAGGAAATGGTAAGATAAAGCTTCTGGAAGCTCTTCTCTAGAAACGTGTGTTCATTTCTTTCTTAGGGAGTTATTTCTGGGCCAGTAATGTAGCAAGTAATATGGCTTACAAATAATGGTGATGAGAGTGGCATAAACAAAGGTCTTTTCATGAAATGCAGGAGGAGAAATTTTATTTAATTTATGGTACTACAATGCCTCAGACAGTCTAAACACTGGGATATATATCAGACTGTCAGTGTGTCTCCAAAGCCTGAGTAAAGTCATGTCCTTAGCAAAGAAGGAAGACCTCTGAGCACCTAGCAACATTTCCTAAGTTCAAATTTAGGTTTAGGAGTACAGGCTAAAAATCAGTGTTCAAAGGTATTTGAAAATGAAGGTAACAATGTTGCTTTGTTTTTCTTTTTACTGTTTTGTTTGCCTTCATCTACATGGAATATTCAAATAGGACATAGAGCTAGCCCGAATTGCGATGTGTATAAAAATAATGTGAAGAGTTTGAAAACTCAGTGAAAAAGGTGTGTTTAGTCTTCTTCTGACACCAAGCTGAGGCATTTTCAGACCATCCCCGGCCAAGGAGCCTTCCCAACAAACGAGCAGCCCCTGCCAGGGAGGGCTGGGGCACCAAGCAGTGGCTGCTGTGTTTTGTTGGCGCAGGGAAGTGCCCACGGTGCTGTGCTCCCACACCCAGCAAATCCAGCTGTGTAAATCCAGCCAGGGATCAAAGCACTGCAATCTGCTCACTGCTCTTCAGCCCACAGCAGAAGGAATCTCACAATGGAAGATCATCATCTCAGCCATGCCTCGTGAGGTCTGGGAGAACCCAGGTCCTCGGCTCTCACTTCTGGGTATAAAGAAGTTTCTCCCAGAGTAGAAGCCCTGTCCTGTTCTGATTTGCTTTCACAAGCACAAAACACTCTTGAGTTTCCTTCTTAAGTGCTTTGATACTTATTTTTTAATATCAGCTTTTGTAATTCTTAAAAATGGATTGGGTTTTTGGTGGTTGAAATGGGAAGACCCTGATGATTACCAATTTTATTGAGAAACTCTTGTAGAATATAGATCCTCACATGAAATTAGGAATGCTGGATTTTGACAAGGTTTGCCAACCCCAAACCAAAGCTGTGAGCTGTGAACTTATCAAGTAAGCTTGCCATGAATTTTCTTAATGGTGCTATAAATAATATTTTAAGTGCTATTGAAAAATTATAAAGGCTGCAAAGAATTTTAATTCTGTGCAAATGGGGAAAATACAAATGCCTCCTTGGGCATTTTTGCTGCTTGTTCCAATCCAGAAGTATGCAGAGCATATCTAGGATATAAATGATGCAAGAGAAGTTGCCTTTGGCTTATTTTATGTAAGAAGATATGATTTTATTTGTATTAGTTGTATTTTAAAAATTTCAAGTCCTTTTAAAACATCTCTAAATAAGGGTTCATACATTACTGAATTGTTACTAAACCCAGAATTTAGTTTTTCCACTTAAGTCTATTTACACAGTACAACAAATAGGTTGAAATGAAGACTCTAAAGATTGATGGGTATCTGTGTCCAATTATATGTATTTTTACTAGTTCACTGTAATGTAATCATTAAAATGTTATTGATTCCAGGGGGTTCAATTGCAGTTCTAAAACCTGAGAGAATGCACAAGTCCAAAATCAGAGCCTGTTTACAATAAACTTCCATTCTTTTGTTTCCTTTTTGCATCAGGGTGGCTGCACATCTCAGGAGAGATTTGCCAACTACAAATAGGAAAATATTGCATTTATTTATTAATCAAATGTGAAAAATCAAAGCAGCAGGGCTACAGCTGAAACCTGGGGCTGCACGGGTGCTTACATGAGAACAAAATATTTCTTAGAAATCCCTGGATTTCAGCTTCCTTTGATACTAAGAAGAAACATAAACGATGACAAAGATAAAACAATGTATTATTTAAGTAATCAGAGGGGACAGAGAAACTAGAAAGTTCTACATGAAAAATTAAATAATTCTTCCAATGTTGGGGTTAGTCTTTACTAGACAAAACCTTGGGAGATTCGGGTTGCACATGGATCTTCCTGTGGAAAGCTGGAGTAATGGAATGTGTTTATTTGTGGTGAGGACAGTGTTTGCAACAATAAATATAAACAAAACCAGCAATCAGTTCAAGAAAAGGATGGGCTTGCCAGTAGGTCTCTGTCTCTTGGGGCTTTTTTCCTTGTGTGGACTTTCATCCTCAGTACCTCCATATATTCTTCATTTTCTCATCTGTGACATGGTAATGAGATTTTGAGGGTCCCCTTGCAACATTGCTCACTGACCATGTAATGGTAGAAACAAATTTTGGGGGTTCATGGCTCCTGACCCTCCACGACTCCTCCTGGGAGCTGAGAGAGCAGCTCCTAAGTTTTAAATGGGCTTTTGACCAGGGAAGAGTTCTGAATATTTAATTTACAAATGTGTGGGTGTGGGATCCTAAATGTTGACTGGGTGTAAAAATGTAAAGGTTTTATGCTGCTCTTCAGTCTGCTTTCAGAAGCAATTGGGTGGAGGTGGTTGTTAAAACATTTTTAAAAACATTCAGTGCCATGAGGTACAAATGGAGTGTGTTCCTGCCAAATTATTACATTTTGTCTTTTTGCTTTTGGCTGAGCGCAATAACCCCTCTGCAGCTGGATACTTGTTAAATCCTGTACTGAGTATTTGGCCATGTGAGGAGTCCACAACTCTTAGCATTGGGACCTTCAGTGAAATATAAACTTTGCTGTTGGAGCTTCATTGGTGATAGTCTTGCTTTTTAATTAGATTTAACTAAGTTTGTAGGTGGCATCTTGCATTTTGAGGGCTTTTTGGTTTGAGGAAAAGGGTTAGAGGTGCAGTAAAACTAATCAGTTTGAACATCTTGTGCAAAAAACCTCTTTTAACTGAAAGCAGAAAGTATTTAAGTTGGTTTTGGTCCAGAATGAATCATGGTCTCTACAGGAAATCACAGCACATGAGTTCTATTACAGAGTTTCCATGAGTGCCACATGAGTTACATGTATTAGCAGGTATTTGTCTTTAATAAATGAGATTAATGACACAAAACACGAGGCCTGGACGACTAGAGGTTCCTAAACCCACTTTTCAATTAGTTCATCATCACTTTCTGCTTTCAAATATCCAAATTACCAAATGTATTTACTAATACTAGAGAGTTTGGGGGTGTGTGGAATTCAGACATGATTTTTCATTCTTGCACAATTTTGTGCATTTCAGGGAACATGAAGCCAATATTTCTGTAATTTATAGATAATATGAGTAGAATGACTATTTTTGAAAATGTTGCTGATTTTATACTAAAGTGCTTGTGGGTATTTTTTTTTGGGAGGAGGGCCCATTTCTGAAACCATTTAAGATGCTGAGCAATTTTAGGAATAAAAAAGTTTCTAATAAATCCTGTTTAATATGGAAAAAGAGAAAAAATTGAGCAGAGGTCTGGTTACCCACATTATTTACTGATCAGAGATTCCAAGTATTTTAGAAGCTCTACATAGTTAGATGCTTTAGGCTTTATTTAGACAACAAATCCCTTTGAAGCAAATTAAGTCCATACTTTAAGGTTGTGGTATTGGGACTTTGAATCCCTTTTCATGACTTTTTTTCCACATATAGAAATTCTTAATGTCCTTGTTGCCTTCCTGAGCATTGCTGTGTATTTATTGTTACCAGCTCTACGCTGGCCATTAACAGTCAGGGTAAAAGAAAATTTGTGCTCACCTATGGAGCTACAAACACACACCAAGGTGTGTGTGTCTCTTTTAAAGTACCTATTTTAAGGCTGCTTGTCCATGGAAGCTCTTCAGCTAAGGAAAAAAAAATGAATGAGAAAATGACGTATTCTGAAAAATATTCTATGTTTTTTTTTCTTATACAGATATGAGAACTGATGCCATGTCCCAGTAAAACTTGGGGTTTGAAGCCCTTTGGCCCTCTTGCCTGCTGTTGTTTTTTAATTGAGGTGAGAACAGGAATGAGCAGGGGAGAGTCTCATGTGACAAATATTTATAACATTAAATTTGTGGATGAACCTTGATACAACTTAAAATAATTTTCTTCTAGTGAAAGCAGGATCTCCTTGCCTTCCTCCACTGCTGCATCTCCTGAACAGAGAGGGGAAAGAAAACTTGAGCAATCATTCACAGCCTGAGCATGTAATGTATAGAACAGGGAGACTCCATTGCTGTGCTTAAGGCCAATTGGCAATCGCTGTCCAGAGGGAATGGAGGGGTTTGGGATGGAATTCTGTTGAAAAAGCCGGCTCTGCTTTGCTCTGCCCTGCTCTGCCCCTCCCAGGGAGGGGAGGGCCCTCAGCCTGCACCGCAGCCTTTGGCTGCAGCATCATCTGTAAAGATACACGAGGCAGGCTTAGGAGGAAGGCTATGTTTTGCAAGGCATTTAAATCTCCTAAATTTCAGTTCCTTCCTAAGAAGGAACACTCAGGGGTTGTGCAGAGCTCTCTGGTTGCTCTGGAAGGGCTGTGAAATCCAGGGCTGTCCATGGCTGTAAATCCACTGTGTTCCAAGTGGGCAGTGCCAGGGAAACTGCACCTGGAGACAGCATCCCAGGAAATGTGGTGTGTGGCTCGTCAGGAAACACTCTGTGGTCCTCAGGCTTTAAAATACAGGAGGGAGGTTTGCTGGCTGAATTTTAGCTTCTTCCCACCGTGTGTTTAGAGAGCTCACCTCCCACCCCCGAGGGGTGAGTGATGATCAACACCAACATTTGGCAAGGCTGCTTCTGACCCAGAGTGAGATTCTTCTCTTGAGTCACAAACAGAAGCCAGCATTATGTGCTACTACAGCTATGAAACCTTTAACAACATTTGAATCCCAGAAAAACACCCCCCTCAATATCACTATTGTCTGGCAAACAGTGAGACAATGCCCTCCATAGCTATAGGTAAGTTCTTAGAGGTTCATCCTTTGCCTGGCTCAATTAACCAGCTCTTGCCTCAACTTAGGTGTGGCCACCTCCATTTTTTCTTTTTTTTTTTTCTAGCAAACTAAGTGTCTTAAACTCGTGGGTCTCTTCATGACATTCATGTGTTTGATGTTGAGAAGAGATGGGCTGTAAAAATTCTGGCCTAATTTAGGGCTCCTTGGAAGTGTCTTTTGATATGTAATCAGCTGTGTCTGATGCTGAGGAGAGCAAGCTGTGCTTTAGGAACAGGCTCAAAAGTGTTGCTCTGAGAATATGGAGCAGAGGACTTTCCACTTAAATGGAAGATTGGCTCCTCATTTCTGTTATTTAATGGTGGCTTAAATCCTAAAAAATTGGGTTTTACTCCTTTTCCAGTTTAGTTTTTCCCTTGTTAGCTAGAGAGATAGATAATAAAAACCTAGGACATAGAAAGGACAAAAAGTGACCACTGGCTTTGTGGAGAACCTGCTATGAGTAGATGCTTCCTTCAAAGTAGTCCCACTGCTGTGAATTGTACATCCTACCAGGAGGAAAACAATGGGATGGAATGCCAGCAGCAATAGTGGAAGAGTTATTATAGGCTCTGGGGCTATAATCCTCTGGAAAGTTTCATCACTTTGCAATGAAGCAGAGGTTTGGAGTGTGATTTTCTTTTCTAGTTGAGTTGGTTGGTTAAAAGGTGTGAAAGAAATCCTGGCTGCCTACCTGTGATCCATGTCAGGGATAGATAATGGAAGTGCTGATTGTTCCAAAGGGGCTGCAGGCTGGGATGGCTGTGGAATACCAAGACCCAGGGATGGGCAGGAGTAGGGAAAAGTCAGGAAAACCCTCCCCATCCCCATAGGCTGGACCTGTAAAACACAGGGTTTGTATTTGAAAATGGCTTATGTTGTATTTCTTAAGGGCTGTGTGAGGTTCTCACAAAAGATGGACCCAAAATAAAGAGGAGACAAATAGCTAAAATTAAAAACTTTGAGGTCTCAGAATCCTAAACATATAGTTAAAGCCTATCAGTGACTCTGATGTCAAGGGAAGGAATATAAAACATGGTAAAATAACTTAGAGACAGATTTAACAGTCATGGCTAAATTTGTTTTAAATAAATCAATGATTTAAATAACACCAATTTTATTGAAACTGCTTTAGATAAGAAGTGGTTGTAAATAGCTGAAATTCTTTGGTTTATGACTATTGACATATTAATAAGGAAAGCTGACATGGGTAGCTGTGTCAGCTTTGGTCTGGCCCATTTGCAGCTGGTTTGTGTTATGCCAAAACTTGTGGATCAGTCAGAAATGTGATACAAAAAGGAGGATATTTCCATCAGTAAAACAGCAGAATGTTCAGCATCAAAACCTGAGATCTACTCAAACAGAGTCCAGTGCATTCTGCCTAGAGCTGGGTCCTTGTTGGAAGTAGAGATGAATATTCTGCACTCTGCCCTTATCCTGAGTTATTAATAAAAGGGAATTAATACTTTCATTATTATTACTGGTGCTTGGCAAAAACAGTCTGGCAAACTTCTGAGTCTTTTTTGAAACTGATGGCTCTGTTGCATCACCAATAAATTATTTAGCTTCTGAAGGGGCAGGGGATTTTAAGAGGCGTCTCAGCATCTCCTGTTGATGTTCTTTGTTGATTCCCATGGCAGCCCATTTCCTCTAAAGCAACTAATACTCCTACTTATGAGATGTTTAATTATGAATTCCCCTGCCTTATCAAACACCAAAATGTTGTACTTAGTCCTCAGCACTGGGGAGGCCTAGGGTTTTTTTCTGGTTCTAATTCTCTCCTTGTAACATGAGCTGCTAAACCTGCTGATCCAAATCTCAGGATCTGTGTGTGCCTGTGCATCAAACCCCACCCAGACACACAGGCCCGTGGGTTTGATGCTCAGATGAATCAAATCACATTTGCTTTTATTCTCCTGTAGTATTTTTCTGCCATTAAAAAGTTCAACCCTCAGGCTGGTCTGAAGCCATACAGAATTCCTGTGATTTCAGGGGAAATCTTTGCATGAAGACTCACAGAGGATATTTTAAAGAACTGTATCTGTAGTGTTGCCTGGCTTAATATAATGTTGCCTCAAGAACCACACTTTGAAAAGCTCCAGTTTCCTCCTTGAATGGCTGATTTGTTGGATTGATCCTTCTTTTTTCAGACAGGAGGAGGAGAAAACTTCTAATACTGTGGATCTGGGTGTTTAAAATAGTTAATGTGATGGAGCCTGGGCATATGAGTTAAGGTTTTAATTTGCTCATGATTCTAGTTATGTTGTGCAAGGCTGAATGAGGATCACTGGAGAAACCCTTGTAAATTTACATTTTGGGGTTTTTTTCATCTTACAAATTCAAGAGTTCCATAGATATACATGTGATTTGGGAAGCTCTGTACCTTTCCTTTCCCATTCAGGTACACAAATTCTATTCTATTCTATTCTATTCTATTCTATTCTATTCTATTCTATTCTATTCTATTCTATTTGTCATGATTATAGAAATAGCTCAGCAGAACTAATAAAAATATCAAAGAAAAGACAAAAGAAATGAGAATTTAAGATATACACAGTACTGAAGATAGATCTTATTGATTCAATTCTAGAAAAGTGATTTTTAGCAGAAGACTGCCACTAAGGCCACTATTCCACTAAGGCTTGTAGATACAGCCTTTGGGTTTCTGTCCTGCCATTTGCCATTCTTCATGGCTGAAACTCTGCTGAAACTTTAAACCAATGCTTCTCCTTCCTTACCAAGCCATGAGGGAACCTATTCTCTTCAATGTTGGTTAAATCCAGGACTTCCATTTATAGAGGAACAGAGAATTCTTACTACAGGAAGGTTGTAAAGAATTTGGTGTGAAATGATGCAATTAGGCAGTTGTGGAAATGAGGAAGTTGAAACATAAGAGAAGAGGAGTTTGCAATGCAGTGTCTTCAATTATTTCTAATAGGATTTCTTAGGATTAGTGGATCAGTAAAAAATGAAAACTGACAGCAAGGATGCCTCTATCAAATGCTGAAGAATTCTGTAGATCCTGGTCTTGGAAATATTGCTGGTCTGGAATTGGAAGTCTTTCCCCAACTCCCCACAGCTGAACACTGAGCAGCTCCCAAAAAGAGCATGCAGGTGATTTTTTCACTTTCACAAAAAAGGATGAAATGAATCTAAGGAGATTATTTTTGCAGTTGAAGTTGAATCCTTGCTGAACCACAATTATGCTGCTAAGTTTAGTAAGGGTGCACTGATAACATTTAAGTTGTCACTGAGATGAGTCTTTGACTGGGTTTGCCCAAATTCAGGTTCTTTGGTGCAAGCAGCTGAATGTCTCAACCGATGACAAAAGGAGAAGAGCAATGCTCAGGTTTGTTATGAGGTGGAAGAATGAAATGATGTGGAAATAGCAAACTTTCAGTTAAGAAAGAGAGATTTGTTTTGGTTGTGTTTTTAAGGAGAGAGACACAGAAGAAGGGTGGAATTCCACTGGGGGAAAAAAGAAGCAGTGACAGACAGAAACACAGCAAAGCAGGACAGGGTGGCTGGCAGAGAAGGTAAGGGATTTGAGGAAATATTTAATAATCTTGTTCCTGTTTGAGGCTGATCTGGTGTGGTTTCATACCCTGAACAAAGGTGCTGCTCTGTGTGGATGTGGTATCCAACTTGTTCTGGAATCGTCACTTAAACCCTGATAAAAACACCTTTTGTTTTAGTAATAAATGCATATTTAATGTCCTTGTTTTGGTCCTGAATGAATCACTCAAACATGCTGCAGTGGAGATTTTGGCTGTGATGAGGATTTGTGCCCCTTTCCCTGAGTCCCAGCTGAAGAGGGAGCAGGGCTGTACCTTCAGCCCAGTCCCAGTGTCTCAGGCTGTGTCCTGAACCTGTCACCTCTGGGCTCAGCACAGGATTTCTGCAAAGCAGACCTTCCTCCTTGATTAAATCATCACTGCTTTCATCCTTTTCAAGCTTTCCAGGGTTATTGCTTATGTCAGAGGGATTGGACATCGCATTACTGCCCCAAAATGACTGCAAATTTCCTTAAAATTGTAGCAGTTCTGAACACTGTGTCAGCCTGAGAACCTGCACCAAGGAGGCACCAGCAGCAGCTGGGTTTGTCTCTCAGACTGGACTGTAACTCTGAGAAACATTTTTTAAATTAATTTTTTAAAAGTCTTTATAAAGAAATGAATTGTACTTGAAAGGTATTAACTGAAACATAATACAGTAAAAGTAGTCCAGCTATGAAAATGACAGGTTTGGTATAAACGCGTGCATCTTTGAAATCTGAAAGGCCAAAATTTGTTGTGATAGTAAAATATTCTAAATTTCATATTAGCTACTGAGACACTACAAGCTGGCCTCAACTGGCTTAAAAAAGCGCAACATAAGAAATTGATAGAGGAAGGAAAAGAATAGGAAAATGAAATTTCAGGAACTGCTACTGGAGGAAAGCATTTAAGCAATTTGTAGGTAAGAGTGTGTCCCTCTCTCTCATGGTTCAGAACCATATGACTAAAAGTACATTGTATTTGTCTGCTCTCTGCTAAACCCCTGCTGCTGGAGCCCACTGGAGTTCCCAAATTTTCAGGCAATTCAGATGATGTCACCACCCCAAATTTGCTGGGTTTTTGTGCCTTCCCATTTTCCTTAAAATCAAATTAATCCAGTACACCTGCAAATAATACTTAGTCCTGATTATGAATGTATAGCCTCCCATGAAACAACTATTTTTAAACTATAAATAGGATGCTGGTTTTATTTTTTATCATTAAGAATGGCAGAACGCTTCTTCCTGGGAGAAAAATCTGCAGTGCCAATGGTGGCAAGTATCAATTGCCTCTGTATTTCAAGCAAATGAAATAAACTATGTTTGGTTTATGATAAATAACCTTGTATTGCATTAAACCTTCAAATATTTTACTGTTATTAATCTAAAAACCATCAACGTTGTATACTACACAGAATTTCCATAGGAACTTGATTTATACTAAGCTGCATTGTAAAAAAAAAAAACCAAAAACCAAAAAAAACCACAAAACCTTGCTAAATCACATAAAAAATCCTGTAAAAATAAAAAAAGGAAGGAAAACAAACTCCAAAGACCATTTGGGAGAGGTTGGTGTTGTCCAGGTTTCATGTGTGGGTGAAGGGAGCCATTGAGAGCAAAGCTGATTGGATTGAATCGGTGCCTTTGGGCTGTGGGGGAGCTGGGCTGAGCCGGGCCAGGCTGATGGGGGAGCAGCAGAACTGCAACATGAGTCATTCCCCCCTCTTCTCCTCCTTGCTCATGTTAGGCAAAACACATTGCCCATTATAATTTATGAGTAATAATGTTAATTGCCAGCTCTGTGTAATTGGTGTGGTTCAAGTATGGGCTGTTAATTGTCGTTTGTATCAGAGCTTGACTTTTCTGAGCAGCCATAGAATGGGAGTTTTAATTACCAAGTTCCTTGCTGCCATAAATGTCCACGAGTGATTTAGGAAACACAGGATGCCAGAACAGGTTTTGACAGGTTTTTTTTGCCTTGCAAGCCCTTCAGCTTGCTGGGGAAAATAACTCCAGTAAAACCAAAGCAGCACCATCAAAACATGACAAATAGAGTAACAGCTACGCTGCAGCTTCTGTAAAAGGGAGTTCTTTATTTGGCCAAAAACTTGCTGTAAGGATGGGGTAGTGATGGCAAAATGAATGAATTAGGAAATAGACATTTCTTGACTTTATCGGTTTCTCTGTCACAGGAAAATGGGTGGGTTTGAAAATTCAGAATTTTCGTAAGTGAAATATAATTCCTGGAGGGATGGGGTTTGGTTTTTTGTTTGTTTGTTTGGCTTGGTTGGTTTTTGTTTTGTTTTATTTTTTCTTTTTTGTTTTGTTTTAATTAAATTTAACTGAATTTGTATTCAGCAAAGACAAGAGCTGGTTGTCTGTAGCTGATTTGGGGTCACTGATGGCAAAGTGGACTGCAGCTTGCAATTTGAAGGGTACATAAAGCACTGGCTGTGTTCCATAGTATGCATTGGTAAACTGCAGACTGCAGTAAAACCTCCCTGTTGCAACATAAATATGGCATGAAAGTTGATTAACCAGGTTTATGTTGTTAGCCAAGCCTGCAATCCATCTGGACTAAAAGGATAAAAATGAAAACTAAGTTTTTAACAGCAAAATAGAGAGCCCAGGTTAGAAAAGGCAGAGGTTTGGCATTGAAGTTCCCAGCAACATGAGCAGTTATTTGTTCTATCTGGCGCCTTATTTAATTTCTTTTTTTTTTGGTGAAATAACTGTGATTTGTTGAGTTGTGGTCATTGTCATTAAAGGAAGAGCTGTTTGTGTGTCTGAGTGGAAGTGTGGAAGTGTGGTGGGGAGTGTGGTAGAGTCTTCCCCTGCCCTGGGCTTGTTCTGTGTGTGCTCCTGAGGAGAGCTGCTCATCAGGAGCGTTCACTTTGGAGCTGGAGCAGTCCAGCATCTCTGAGACCTTCATTCCGCTCTTTGGAGTGTCCTCAAAGCCATGCCCTGCTCACCAGTCAAGTTGGGAATAAACCTTTTCACTCATTGTGCTGATACATTTGAAATTGAACCTTGGTATTTCTGGCACTTTATGGATCAATGTGATGATAATTAAATACTCCAGATGTTGGTGGTGTTTTTACACAATGTCTATTTAGGAAAAACAGTGTCTGAAGGTAAATTTATCATCCCAGATTCTGGAGTGGGAAAGGTGTGCTGAGGCAACAGCTCTGCCCCAGGAAGGACTGAATTTGATGTATTTATTCATTATATGAGCATGAAATCAAGGCATTGTCTGGCTGACACAGGGCCCTATTAGTGGCAGAATGGGCTCAGTAGGAATCTTTCCCCTGGATCAGAAGCAGCCCTGCTGATTTATGTTTGCTGAATTCTGCTGGCTGTCCTTACAAAGTTTTATCCCTAATCAATATGGGCAGAGCCCTGGCAGTGGAGCAGCTCAGGAAATGCAGGAGTTTTATGTGGATCTGCAGAAACCCGTGGGATGTGTGGTAGACAAAGTAGAACAGTTCTCATCGCCTGAGCTCTTGAGGCTCCATGTTTTTTCTTCCCAATGAAAGACTCCTGTTTATTAACTCTGAGTCCTGCAGAACTCCCCCATCCAGGCTGAATCTGCAGCACAAAATCACATTGTTTCTAAAGAAATATGATATTCTGTTCCCAAATGGATCCTGTCTTAACTACTTTTGTACTTATCACCTGCTCCTTCCCCTTTGTCCTGCTCCTTTTTATCATATTTAAATAGCAAGGCTCTTTTCCAACCACTCAAGGGTGATTGAACCTAAATTCAGGGGGGATCTCTACTCAGCATTGCTATTTTTGTAGCAGGTCCACTGCATATTGATGTTTGGCACAAAAAACCAAGGGACATTGCCTATTTTAAGTGAATATCCTATTTTTTAATGGAATTGTCAGAGTTCTAAATCAGTCACCAGAATCTGAGCTTATTTCCATTGATTGCTGAACAGTGTGGTAAATATTGTGCTCTTGCTTGCTTTTGAGACTCAGAAATTAAGCCTATTTATTTAAGATTTAAACTAATTATGGTTGCATAATTCTGCAACGTATGGAAACAGAATCTCTCCTAAAGAGCTGGTGGGGAAATAGAAGTTTAATTCGAGCCCACATGAGCTATAATTGGAATTTCAGTAGAATAGAGACTGGTCTGAAAGTATAGAAATGGTTTGGTTTATCCCTGCCTCTTAAAGTAATATTATGAATATGAATACCTTTATTTAATCAAGCCAGCTGTATCCTGGGAAGGTGAAACACTGGGTAATTTAAAGCCAAATACAAAAGCTCACATTCTTCTGGGGATGGTGGTTCTGACATTGCAGGGCCAAGGTCAGGAGCTCTGCAAGCTGAGACACAATAACTTGTCAAGATTTCCTGGTATTAATTAGGGCTTGTAAACAAAAAATTATCATGTGCACATAATTCCTTCATTTTTGTTCTGCTAATTCACTGTTTTAATAAGCATGCTAAAAATAATACTGCTTTTAAGGTCGATGAAAAATCAAACCTTGTATTTATTTATTGAGAAGAACTCAGGAATTTTGTTCTCCTTTGTTTATGGAATTTATGCTGCTTTCCTGTTTGGAAGGAGAGCTGATGTAAAAGAGATTCTCACCACACAAGCAGGAGTGGAGGATGTTTTTAGATTGTCTTGTAATTTTGGGAGGAATGAGAAGTAAAATTATCCACCTTAGAGAGAAAACACTTGCAGCAAGGAAATTCTGTTCAAGCCTTAACTGGGAGGCAGCTGAGAGCAGCTTTTGCAGGCAGAGTAATGCCACGTGACTGTGGTGATACAAATTTTATTTCAGGAGCACTTAAGAAGCATATGCTAATGTTTTGTAAGGGAGGATGGCTTTGGAATGTCCTTTGAAATGAGAATCTCTGCCATTATTTAAATAGAATGTGTGTTTGCAGCGTGTCTTAATTTATGTCTCGTCAAGGGCAGATGAGACAATTCTCGTCCGTAGAGATGCGGTACAGATGGCTGGAAAGAAATCCAAGGAAAGCCAGCAGTGAGTGCTTTAGTGTGTCTCTGTGGCACCTTTGCCCTGCCTCCTGACTCATCTGGAGTGTCCTGCTGCACACAACATTCCACCAGTGGCTCTCACACACCCAGGGTGCAGCCTTCCTTTGCAGAATAAACCCAGACAAAGCCTCCATGCTGAGGTTCCAGCCAGCACAGAAGTGTTCTGCTGTTCCCTCATGCAGGAGGAGCTTGTGTGAATTAGTGCTTCCAGATGCTGATTGTTCAAGAGGCAGAATTCAAAGAGCAGGACACTCGAAGCTTCTGCTGCTTCAGCCCTGCTTCTCTCAGGAGACCTTTGGAGCTGCTCTGCACAATTCAGTTGCCAGCTTTGCAGGGTGGGTCTTCTATAAATGAAGTTGTAGCTCAAGACATCAAGAATGTACGTGGGAGTGGAGTAGCAGAGCTGAGGGAAGTATTTCTGTCGTTTAGGAGTATGAGAAAGCACCTTTAGGTTGTTCTGAACTGGGATTTCTCTTCAGAGAATGCCTGGAAAAAGTGAGGAGCTGAGTTTGAGCAGGAGCTGTGTGTATGGCAAAAATAGAACACCAGGAGGGGAAACACTCGGTGTGGATGTACTGGGGCACATATTGAAGAAAAATATTTACTGGGGGGGCAGAAAAAGAAACCACCCTTATGATCCAGGCTTTCTCATGGTTCCTGTGGGTCAGCTGTCCGTGGAGATATACAGGGAATTCCTGTTCCTTAAAACAGTTTATTATCAGTTTATTATCTGGATACATAGTTGGAAATATAAAACCAAGCCCCAAAAGCCCCAGACTCTGCCAACACTTCTCAGAGTATGGTGGATAAAAATTTGAAGTGAAACAAAGTGAAACAAAGTGAAACAAAGCCCTTGGGTTACATTTCTTTAGAATTCGTCAGGTTTTGTTGTTTTCTTCTGAAAGCACATATTTGGATGCAGACAGGTTCAAGACTTCAAATTTCTAATAGAATATCAGCAAAAATCTAAGATGGGTATTGAAATAACCTGATTTGTTTTCCTAGTGATGGTACTGTTGGCACCTGCACAGTTTTTTGTGTTGTAGAATTATTGTCAGATGGCCTTTGTTTAAAGGCTTTGTAAACAGTAGGATGAACTAAACCAGAATTTCCCAGTGAAATCATATGGATTTCAGGGTGAGTGTTCCAGAGGGGACAAGATTAGAGTCTGACATCTATGAGGAGACTTAACAGCAAATGTAACACGAGACAGAGGCTGAGGAGGGAGGGCGAGAGAGGGAAAAGGAGAAAAGCGTTTTGTGCTTTTTCAGCTGCCCTTTTTATTCAGCAGCAGTTGATATTTGTGTGTAATTATAGGGTGAAAACAGTCTCTATTTTAATGAAACTTTAGAAAAGAAAAGCTCAAGTTGAAATAGCCAAATGGACACTTGTCCATGAAGCTGACCAAGCCAAAATTCTGTGATGCTTTAATCCTATTGGGTGTTTATGCTGGACCCCAGAATTGCTGGATTATTTGTATTTGCAGCCTCATCAGATTGATTGCAAAGCTTCCAGTGATCTTCCCTCTTCAGCTGTGGACAATACCTTAACTGCAGGGATGATGCCATATGGGGCATTGTTAAATAAACCTAATTTTTATTCATCATTTTACACTTTCATACAGCAATTATTTTCCTTCCCCCTTCAGCTTCCCACATTTATACAGATCACAGGAAAGATATCCTTATGAAATTCTATTTAACAATTGAGCTCTTAACACATTTCTGTCAAGGCTCTGAGCATATTGATGGTGACCCCCTTATTTAACAGTGATTATAATTGATTTCTCACTACTCTTAATGCCAGGCAATGATTAGAGAATGAGCTATGGCCAACTCTCTCTCGTGGTGAGATTTTTTATCAGGCAGTGCAAGATTGGAGTAGAACTGGAAGGGTCTTTTATGCTATGAAAGCCTTTATGAGTATTAAAAAAAAAAGTAAAATGTGCTCATTTTAAATGAGTCTACTGACAAAACATTTAGCAATGAATGCTGCTGTTTGTGTTATTGTATTATCTCTAAATGCCAAGCCAGACTATCAGTAGAGAACTTGCAGTCTGGCTCCTTTTGGCACTGGATATTTCATACTACTTTATATTTTCCTTACCCTTAAAAAGTCCACTCTCCTCCCTGATCAGATGCTCTCTTCTCCAAAGGGAGAAGAAGAATGAGAATGAGAGAACAATTGGATTTAACTCTGCTGGGACTTCTCCTTGAGGGTTTCACAGGAATCCTGTCAGCATTGCACACTGATGTGTGCACATATTTACATTTAACATTTGTACATGTTTACATCTACCATTTGTACATATTTACATCTGACATTTGTACATATTTACATCCTGACATTCCCCCTGCTGGGGTGGTGGAGACTGGCAAGGTAACAGGATCTTAGCACTGGGCATGGCCTGGGAGAAAGGAATATCTCTGGCTGAGGAGCCTTAGGAGGAAATGCCCCCAGGCCTGTGGGAATCCTTGAGCTCTGTGAAGGATCAGCACTGGAGGTTGCTTTGCTCTTCTCCCCAGGCTTGGCAGGGTGTGTGCACACTTCTCCTCCTGGAGAGTAAAACTCCTGGTGGAGCTGGGAGCTCCTCCGGCCTGACTGCTTCAGGGTCAGTGTGGAGCAGATTGCTGCACCTGACTTCATAAATGAGCAATCAAACATTTGCAGAATATCAAAATAATGTAGAGGAAACCCAGAGCAGCAGAAAAAACCACAGAATGGTGACCTCTTCTCCTGTCCCATCACCTTCTACCTTCCCCAATTCATCTTATCAATTTATTTGCTTTTTGTTGTTTTTCTCTTTTTTATTATTTTTCTGCATCCCCCAGCTTGGCTATATCTGTTTTTTTTTCTCATTCCAGCTCTGCCCTATGCAGTCTGTTTCTGATTGCCATTTCTTCCAGTTAGTTCTCAATATTCCGATCCCACCTACCCACAGCAAGATCTACTTGACATGGTTATTTACAGCAGACTTTCACTTGTAAACACACAAAATTTAATTGCTTTTCTTGCTTCCTGCGTTGCCTGCACTGTCTACCTTTTAAGCCTAATGCCACGCTACATCTGACAAGAGAAATGAGAAGGAACAGCATAAAATTGGAGGCTTTTGTTCAAAATATCCCATGGATTTGTGAAACTTTGATGTGAGTTTTCTTCTATGACTTAAAGTCTTAAGAAATAGTGATATAATTGTGTTTCCCAGCTTTTTAAAGGAAGGTGAGTGTGGGGAGAGTGCTGTGGCACACAGAAAAAACTCAACATTTAGCCATTAAAAATCCCCTGGCAGCATGGTAAGGAATCAGAAAGTTGGGGTTTTTTCATGTTCACTTCCCCACTTTGCTTTTTGGCAGAAATGAGGAAAGCTGTGCTCCCTGAACTGCTGACCTCAGTGGGACTAAAGCTGTGCTGGGCACACCCAGGTTGAGAAGAATGGTCCCTGACATTAATATTTATATTTTTTTTTTTCCCCAGGGCTGGTTTGGTTTTGGTGTCCAAGGTGTCCCTGGGGTGGTGCCAGTCCCGCTGTGCCACCCACGGTGGGGAGGGGACGCAGAGGGGACAAGAGCTGTGTGTCAGGGCTGGATGGGTTTAAGGCAGGTGTGGAACATCCTGGGAGCCCTGCTGCACTCCCATCCCCAGCCAGCACACCAAGGAGCTCTGGCTGCTCAGCTGTCCTGCAGTCTGGCTGCTCTGTTGTCCTGCAGTCTGGCTGCTCAGCTGTCCTGCACTCTGGCTGTTCTGTTGTCCTGCAATCTGGCTGCTCAGCTGTCCTGCACTCTGGCTGCTCAGCTGTCCTGCAGTCTGGCTGCTCTGTTGTCCTGCAGTCTGGCTGCTGCCAGCCAGCCCTGCCCAAAGATCTCAAACTGCTCCTGCTCCATGATCACTGACCCTCTTTAACCACCCAGCTGTTCCTCAGCTTGCTCAGAGTTTAAGATATAAATGTGCATGGCTATGAAGGAAAAGGAGAAAAACCATCATTGATATCAGTGGTGCTTCACACACCTACAGCATGAATAAAGGTTTCATCACAAAGCATCACTTTGTCCTGTTCTCATTTTTTCCTACATGATTTTGTTCAGTTTTAGGGAGTTGGTGATGAGGTAGGTCTCTGGGCACTGCAGACAGGGTCTGGGCAGGGCACTTCTCTGTCCCAGCCCTGGGGTTTCCATGGCTGTGCTCTCAGCATGAGTGGGAGAAAGATCTAATGGGGTCCTCTGCAGAAACCAGCCATGTTATACAAGATCTAATGGAGAGCAATAAAAATTTCATTCCCAGGCACTTCAAGACTATACAAGAATTTGAGTATTGCACATCTGTGTTTTACTTGGGAACTTTTATGATTTTATTTTTATTTTATTTTTAAATCACTGTGGAAGTGTTGCTACAATAAAGGGTTTGGGGAACTCATCTCTGTTTATAACTTCACGTAGCTGGAGGTACTAAAAGAGCCAGTCTGGAGAAAGCTTTGAAGAATCAGGGCCTCAGCTGCCTTTCTTTTTCTAAAAAGTCCTGAACTTGCAGGCTCCCAAAAGGAAAATGTGCTCTATGGGGTGCTGTCTTCTGGTACAGTGATGATCAAACCATGGGCTGGTGGGGCAGTAAAAAAAAAAAAAAAAAAAACAAACAAAAAACAAAACAAAACAAACAAACAAAAAAAAAAACGCTAAAAGGGCTTTTGGCTCTCCCTCTCTCCCTGTTCCTATTTATGAGCACCTTGAAATGACAGTGTCTGAGGGATTTCATGTTATGGGGGCCGTTGTGGGATAAAATTTGAACCGTTATAAACAGGTCTTCATTTTGCCCTTCTTTTGAAACTTGCTTGTACCAAACAAGAATTATTTGAAATGAATCTCCAAGAGAAAAAAAAAAATTAAGTACAAATGCAAATTTGAAGTGTTCAGAATTGAAGAATTGCCTTTCCCAAAAGTAGAAAATAGTGCATATTGCTCTTTTTTCCTTGTTTTCTTCATATTATTTTTTCCTTTATCCAATGATAAAATTGGAGAATGAATACACTTGTTCAACAGTGGATGAGAACAGAAAGATTTGTCCACCAGCACTGTTAAATCAGAGAGATTTTTTATTTCTGCTGTTATTGAGAAGTTGACTGTTTTTTGTCAATGATTAGAAGTAATTAAATATTTAAGATATGGTAAATCTATATTATATATCTATTATATATTAATCTGTTTGTATCTAATGCATTCAGAGAAATCCAATCCACAGCTGAACTTTCTGGTCCGTTAAAGAGTCTTTCAAATGTGCATTCCCAAGTTAAAATTGACTTTGTCGGCACAAATAAAAGTAAATGGAGAACATTTCTCTGTTGTGGATTTGTTTTGTTCTGATTTTTAAATATGTTATCCTAGTCACACCAAGATAGTAGTTTAGTTTGGAAATTCAAGCTTTGAAGGCCCAGTTATAAGAAAAAAAATCATTATTTGATGGGTTTGGAGATCAGTTATCAGCGCATGAACATCAAGGTCAAGAGCAGGATGCTGAAGAAATGAAGGAAAGCCTCTGTGGAGGACTGGGGATCTGGAGGTTCCTGGAATTTGCAGCAAGGCTCAGGGGCAAGGTGGTTAGGATGAATTTATGGCATCCTGAGGATGTTCAAGGCAGAGCACAACCTGAAACAAGAGCAGAATTTAGTCGGGGTCTTGATCCCAGTTCTCCTTTGAGCTGTTGTTTCTCCAAAGCTGCAGGTGGGAAAAGCTGCAGGAGGGAGGACAAAGCTTCATCACAGCCTCTGTGCCCTTAATTTGGACATGTCTGCATCTCAGACTATTATGGGCTAGGAGTTGTTTGTCCTCCTTGAGGAAAGCAAGATATTTTTTAATATACCAAAGGAGATTAAAACAAAGAGAGCACTGTGCTGCCTTGCTGAAAAATAGCTTCTAGATAAGGTCTGCTGCTCCCAGTCCTGGTGACTTATTGGGATCACATTTTCATTTGCAGTGAATGGAGAGGATGCCATGCACACAATGGTGGGGTGGTTGGGCAAAGGAAATCAGGGCTGATAGGAAAAGATGTGACAAATCCAAGCAGGGCATGAATGTCTATGAAGGCTGCAGAGTCAGGCTCTTTATTTGAGCTTCATCTCAATTATGGTGGCCCCTGTTTTAAAAAAAGGACATATTCTGATGGTTTGTTCAGTGCTTAATGAAACCTGTTTCTATTCTATTAGAATTGTGTCTGTAACAGACTGAAGACTGGGAGTTATCTTTATGAATTAGCTTTTCCTTTCCATTCTCACCAATAACTCTGTCTGTGGCACTTTGTTTCTATGGTAATGTTTGTGATGCAGCCTCTCCTTTTATTTTCAGTAGAATTCTGGAATGCTTGTAGGAACAAACACTTTTGGAATCCCATATGAGTCTTTTCTGCAGGAAGATCACAAGATTTGACTCCAGAGGATGAAATAATCAGAAGAGCACAGCCATTGTCAGACGAAAATATTGTTTGACAAAATTAACAGGAAGGTCAGATAAATTTACTCAGAGTGCTTGGAGAATAAATTGATCAAAGGATGGCTTAAAGGATGACATTTTTTTTCCTTCTGAATATAAACTCCTTAGAAATGCATATCCACCCCTGATTCCACAGCAGGGTTTTCTCTCCTGTTCATACCCTGGGAGGTCTGAACTGAATCACCAGCTCGACACAGGGAGCAGATTAGGCAGAGAGTAGCCAGGAAACTGTGGAAATTTTTGAAGCTAAAATTGGTTTGGAGGACAATATTTCTTCTGCTATTTAAAGCCTGTACAAAGTCACTGAGGATGAGTCCCAGGGAATGTGGGGAGACACATCTGCAGCTAGAGCTGGGTGTTCCTATACACATTATTTCTTGTGTGCTTTTTGAATTTCCAGCTAGTGCTCAATGGAACAGTCATTGCTTGAAAGAGAATTTTAAACATAGTAAAAGCCTTAAAAATGTCAAGGTAACCAGCCTTCCCCACTGCCATGAATGACAATTCTCTGCACTGATGTTTCAATATTAGAAAGTCTTTTCCTTGGAGCTCCAGGGTTACCTGAGGAGGCTGGAGTTGTACAGAAGGGTTTGTATAGACACATAAGGTTTTTCAGGCCATGTATATTTTTTTTTTTTTTTATGTAGATAAGGAACCTTTTAGTAGGGATTTTCACTCCTTTCTTTGCCTTTTCTGTTTTTCATGAGAATGTCAGGAAGGTTTCCATCCCAGCTGTGCTGTGGGATGTGACCCTTCAGAGAAACAGATTCCCTTTCAGAGGGAGCTGCAGCAGAGGAGGCAACCACTGAAAAAACAGGGCTTGCCCTTAGAAATGCAGCTTCAGTGTTAAATTATGGAACAAATAACACTCCTTGATAATAAATACATCTTAGTAGCTGTGCTTCTGGGGGTTTTTGCAAATGCTGAGAGTTGGTTTCATGCTGGAACACAAACAAGAGACTTATGAGCTTCCTCTGCCTCATTTTCATTAGCACAGAGCGTTTGTGGTGCAGGGGAAATTCACAGGCTGGGGCTGCCAGCTGAAATATGGGACATGATGAGACATTAGCAACAGCCCCATTTGCATTTGCACTCCACAAACGCTCTAAAGATCAGCTTAATGCTCTTATAAATTGTGGGCTGCTCTTGAGAAGCCCTTTGGTGTCGCCAGGGATCTTTGTATGACTTGTCACTAATATTGGGAGGGTGATGATGTTGGATAAAGGAAAGAAACTCCTTGGCTCAGCCCAGGGCATGGATTTGATTTTGGAAATGGCCCTTATGAACAAGAACTACACATCTGCACACGTGTTCATCAACATTGCTGGCACTGCTTTTCTAAGTTAGGAAGATTTAATTATTTTTTTCCTGGCGAGGATTTCAGGATGTGTATGCAGATTAATCATATATACACAGGGAATTTGGATTTTAAAATTTTTATTATTTTGTTTTGGTTGTTTGGTTTATGACAATATTTTTGTAGAAAGTGTTAACTTAAAAAAGTATAAAGAGAATAAATAATACTCACATCATCCTGTCAGCATCTAATTCAGAGAATACTTGATGGCTGAAACCCAAGATTTCTGATAAGCCCTAAATTGTTTTTATTCTACATCAAGATAAAATAAGCCTTTAATTTCATTTATCTATCAGTGAAAAGGCAGATAATAAAAGCCACAGAAAGTCAATAAACCCACTGATTGAGGCTTCAAATGTTAGAATGCTGCTTCTAACTCCTGCCAGGAAGTGTGGTCATGTCCCAACCCATCTGCTGGGCTGCTCCTTGTTCTGGGCTTAACTTCTGCCTGGAAGTTTCCTTGTGCCTGAAGAATTTTACAGACAAAGTGGTGTCCATAATTACATTCCTAGGTTATCTTTTCTCCAAATCTGATTTTTAAAAATAGGGTAGGTTTGGGGTTTTTTTCCCCACCATGATAAATGGATTCTCAGAAAGTTCCTGAGTTGTTCCTT
Source organism: Diglossa brunneiventris (assembly GCA_019023105.1). Classification (NCBI taxonomy): domain Eukaryota; kingdom Metazoa; phylum Chordata; class Aves; order Passeriformes; family Thraupidae; genus Diglossa; species Diglossa brunneiventris. The sequence continues at coordinate 18,474,512 of CM032364.1, read as the reverse complement.
TTAATAGGACTTCTAAAAGTCAGGGACTGGGGAGGGATGGGGGAATAAAAACATGTTTGGGTGGGAAAAAAAAGGAAGGTTTTTTCTCCGGTTATCTGGGAACTAATTGGTCAACTCTCTCTGTCACTGTGTGTTATACAGCAATAATATCCAGTCTAAAATGTCAAAGGTCCATTTTAAGTAATGTGTAAATAAAATAATTCTATGTGAGTTTGAGAATTTGTGTGTTAAAAGCCTGAGCTGTGAACATTGGGGGTCCTTCAGATACAATGAGCTTCAACAGGCCATACTTTATGCTAACCCAAGCACTTGAAATGCCAGAAACAAGACCAGTTTAATGATGTTTAGTCATAACTGTAACTGGGCTTGGATTGTTTTTGTTTTTTAAACCAAAACAAACCCAACAGCAACAAAAAAACCCTTCATGGAAGAAACACCATTAGAAAATGAAACAATGCTGTTAATGGGACAGAGAAGATTGTTCAGGGGAACATGAAAGAAGAAAATCTGCCTTTAAGGATATTAGGGTCACAGGTATTTTAATGTGGGTGGTTTGTATTAGGACAGGTGAGCAAGGCAGCTGTAATCAGAAAAATGCCCTGTGCCAGGCAGGCCTGAGGGACCCTTACAGGAGCCTGCAAAGTGGCACAGGGCAAGGGGGAATGGCTCCCAGTGCCAGAGGGCAGGGCTGGATGGGATACTGGGAATCAGGAATTGTTCCCTGGCAGGGTGGGCAGGCCCTGGCACAGGGTGCCCAGAGCAGCTGGGGCTGCCCCTGGATCCCTGGCAGTGCCCAAGGCCAGGCTGGACACTGGGGCTGGGAGCACCTGGGACAGTGGGAGGTGTCCCTGCCATGGCAGGGGTGGGATGGGTAGGATTTAAGGTCCCTCCCAGTCCAAACCACTCCATGATTCTGTGATTCTGGGTGGGGTTTGATTAGAGGTAGACTTTGAAAGGTGATGATGACTCCAGCAATTGGGGGGAATGTCCCTGAATCCCCCATGTGCCTCTTGCTTCCTAGGGAAAGGAGTTCAGGTCAGAGCCCTGAACCTGTGGGCTCCTCAGAAAATGCCTCCTCAGTGATAAGCAAAGCGTAGAGGCTCTGATGATCTCACACAGTTGATGGAAAACTTGAATATTTATTCTTGTTTATGCATTCTCTGAGTTTACTCTAGAGTCTGGCATCTAACTAATATTGTGCTTCCTAAGAGTTTGTGTTGTTCTTCATCAGCATTCAATAAATTTTTAAAGGCAAATCTTTCCTAATTGGCAGTAATGAGCCAGTAAAACTTGTATTTGATTAAGAGAAGACAGAGACCCACAAGAGCTCCCTGTGCAGTTTAAACAGTACAATTCTAGAAGTTCACAGCCTCAGTTCTGAATGCTGGCACTGCCCTGTGGGCTGCCCTGAGTGCTAAATCTGATTGGTTTTGTTTCCTTCATGTCATTCCCAACATCTAAAGACTCTGTAGCTCCTCACCTAATGGTGTACAGGGCAGAAACCCCACACCTTTAAAGCTGCAGAGGAGAGAATCTCCCAGGTAACTCAACCAGTGAGCTCTAATGAACTCTTCTCACCAAAGGCCATTGGTGAAACTCTCCTGTTGGCTGGGAATTGTTTTGCAAAGCACAGAATTTTAAACTTACGGAGCATTGTTAGACACCTTGATCTAACAAATTTTCCAAGTTATTTCTGAGTCTTCCAGGACAAGATTTAAAGCTGGGTAAGTTTAGTAGGAGATCTGCACTTGATAGCAAGTTCAGAATCCTGTTTGTTTATATGGACCATGGTGACTTATATCAGCTCAGGTTGTGTTTGTATGGACTGGGGTGATTGATATCAGCTGAGGTGATGTTTGTAGGAACTATGGTGATTTAGATGAGGTGAGGGTCTGCTGCAGGTGGCTGGAGATCCTTAGGTGAAAAAAAGTTCTGGGGGATGGAGTGGGGAGGAGGAAAAGCTTACCATTTTTTAAAGTGGGTGCCTTTAGGAAAATTCTGCTTTCTTTAGTCCAAAAATCTCAAATGTCATCTCTTCCTTCACATGGTTGAAGAAAGGAGCATTTGGCCTTCTGGTGCTTTTTTTTAGGAATTGTTCCCTGGCAGTGTGGGCAGGCCTGTTTCTGCCTGAGGAAAGTTCCCACCAGTGAGAAGGTAAGTCAGCTCTGTCACATCTCTTTATCCTGCAGTGGTTAAACCCACAGAAAAACCTCCCACGGGAGGCTGAGGCCTCACCCTGTGTAATTGTGGTTGAGCTTCATTCACAAAGCAGACGTTGGCCATGCCATGTGCTCCACTGGAAGGTTTGCAGAACAGCTCAGTTGGGTTTTGGTTTGCTGACCAGAAACTCGTTCTTTATCTGCCCAGGTGGGGTCCAGGAGCCCCTCTGCTGGGGTGACACACCTGGGAACAAGGGGGGATGGCTGGAGGGTCCTGCCCTGATGTCCTGAACCAGAACAGGGAGCTGAGGTTTCGTGTTTGCATCCCGTGGAGGCTGTTGAAGAGTGCCCAGTAAAGTCACACATTGGCTCCTACTGGGAAATCAAGGCTATCTACGTGTGGTGGAAACCCAGCACAAACTGGGTTTTATGGACTCTTTCAGTGTTTGAAATGTTCACGACATTTCTTCTTCAGGTTTTGAAAGCCTGGTTGTGATTAACTCCAGATTGGCTTCATTTTATAAAACAATACAGTTGTGATAGGAAGCTTGAATCAATATTGACTCAAAGGAAGGTGACACTAAGAGGGAATAGAATATTTACCTTTTTACCTGCAGGCTTTAATGCCTAATTTAGGAGCTCTTTCTCTTGTAATTTTTATGGCTCTAAGTTAGCTGTGTGCACCACCTATGTCAATCACCAACTCCACTCCTTGCAATGGGAGTTCTGTCAAGTAGGTGTTTTATTTCTGTTTTTCCTGACCTTTTTGATATTTCTCACACAGCAGAGCCACCATATCAGCAGTGCATTTTGTATTTTCCATGGTAATTGGGTACTGCAGGAATGGAATTTATTTCAGTTTTTATGTGGAAATAACATAGACAAAGAAATTTCAGGTTTGTCCTTTTCTCGTGGGTCAGGCAATATTGGCAAGGGTTTATTGGGTTTTTTGGTCTATAAATACTCCCTAATCTATATGTCCTGCTGGTGTCACTGTGCTTGTGTCACCTTTCCATCCTGACGTGAGTTCATGGCTGCTAAATTTAGTGTTTGCAATACAGAGAGCAAAGCTGCTGCGTGGGGCAAGGGAGAAGTTATTTTTAAATACTCTGAACACACAAACAGTGACTTGTGGAGATCATGGAAACCAGGGGTTCTCAGAACAGAAAGAGCCCCAAACAAACAGATATTCACCAGCTCTAAGTCAGCTTTTAGTTCTTTAGACCCAGGTTTCTATTGCTGCTGCTGAATGTTTGTGGAGATGTTCATAGTGGTGGAGTTGAACTGGTAAAAGACATTTTATTTCTGGCAGAAACAATTCACCAGTGGTGTAAATATTTTGGGTAGCAAATCTGTGAATTCTATGGATTCTGTTCTGTGTGTTCATGGCTGTGGCCTGGACAGAACAATAAAGCTTAAATACATCTCATGTGAGAGAATGTCCAAAACCTATATGTGGTTCCAGTGCCAAAAAAACAAAACAAACCCAAAACAAAAGAAACCAAACCAAAAAAAATTCCCAAAGCCAGACTTTCCCTGAAAGCTTGCAAGAAAATTAAGCCAAAATTGAATAATATTTTAGTTCATTGGAAATTTTAAGAGTGATTTTTCTAGTAAGGGCAATATCTACAAGTTCTTCACGAATTCAAGTTATAATTATTGTAATTTGAAATGTGGTCAGGATTTTGGAGATAGAAGATTTTTCCTGACAGTTTAATTAAATAAGGGATGTAATATAAGCTTAGAAAGCAAGGCCTTTTATCTCCCCAACCAGAATTTGGGTTTTCCAAGTCCTGCCAGTGCCAGCTATGGTGATTTTAATGGTAACAGTTCACTTTTTAAAATAATAGATCAACTTAGAATGAATAAGAAGAGGGAGTAACCCTTTCCATAAATCCTTAAGCTTTGACAAATTAATCAATTCCTTGCATTGTTGGAAAAGTAATGTTGTGCAGCAACTGTCTTCAAATTCTGTCTGTAGAAAGACCATAGCTTAACATGCTTTTGTTTGGGAACATGTTTGTGGGGTTGAAACCAGGAGCTCCCATTCTGCAGAGGCTCCAGTGTTTCACTTGGGGTTTTTTATTATTGCTTTGAATTAGAACAAAAAATGTAAGTATCTCACACAAGAAAATATTTAAGCTACTTTTCAAAAAAAAAAAAAAAAGAGGATCTTCATGCCAAATGTACCAAAGTACGTTTTGAAACACACTGCATTGAATAGATCTATTGTGGTTTCTGCTTAGAAATGTTGACAAATTCGCTAATAAAAATGATTATAATGCATAATGTGTGTGACCTGCGAGAGGAGGGAGCAGCTCTGGGCAGGACACGCTGGGCAGGCAGCCTGCCTCTCTGTGCCAGCCCAGCTCCCAGGCAGCCTTCCAAGCCAAGCTGCCAGCCCTCCAGCCAGCCTGCCTGCTTGTCACAAGTTTTAGTGGAATAAACATCCCCAGAGAACGTTTTGATCCAGAAAATCAGCAGTTTTTGATGGCAAATTGTTAATCAGAAGAGTTTTAGCCTGCTCTGTTAAGAACATAAGTCTCTGAAATTGTTAGTCTTGAATAGAAGTGTTGCCAAACAATTGAATGTAATAGCCTTCACTGCCTGGAAGGCTCGCTCACTTTGTCTCTGTAATAGCTCTTGGTTTTCTTTTAACACCCCCTGGAAATGAGTAAAAGTTAATTAAAGTGGGTATTTTTCTGTGTTTGCAGGCTGTTGCCATTGAAACAAGTGTGGACAGGGTTCAAGGAAATGGAGTTCAGAGTCAGCTGAACTCGGAGGTGTCAGGAAAACAGCTGGACCTTGCAGCATGGGTTAGCAGCCTAATTAGTTTGGAGGAGGAAAAAACCTGTACATTTCTTAAAAATAAAAAGATGGAATACATTTCATTGATAGCCCTAACATTTTCACTTGTAATTTATTTAAAAAGCGATTGAACTAATGAAAACTTAGTTTAGATCTGGGTGCAGATCTGTCAGCAGGAGGGCAGCAGAGAGGGGCAGTGGGACTGGGGAAGCATCACTGCTTGGGGTGCTTCTGGACACTTCTTGGGGTGCTTCTGGACACTTTTTAGGACACATCTGGACACTTTTTGGGGTACACAGCCAAGATGACCCAAACCCAGCTCCTGTGTGTTCAGCTCTGAAGGGAAGGAGCCTTTGCAGCCTGGGGAGGGCTGCAGGCCCTGAGTGCCCCCTGTGCCGGGCCCTGCCCGGGCTCAGGCCAGCCCTGGAGCAGGGCTGCAGGGGAGGTGGGTGAGGAAAGTGCCAGGAGCAGCTCAAGGTGTGCCAGGTGTGTGTGAGAGCACCTGGAACTGCTCCTGTGCAGTCCCAGCCCGGGGCTGTGCTGCAGCACAAATTCCCTGCTTTGCCATGCCTTGGCCTCAAACACCAAGCTCTGTTTGCCAAGGGCTTCTGCCTCTCTTCAAATCCCCAGTTTTCTACCCAAATCTCTTTTGCTTTCTTCTTGTTTTCCTTTCTTCTCCATTCCCATCCGTGCCATTGTGGTGCCATCTGTTTCCTAGGTGGGGAAGATCCATTTCAGGCCACTTACACTGATAGCTGTGCCAGATTTACATTCATTGAAAACTCTTTCATGCAGAGGAAATTTGCATAAGAATACTTGAAACCAAATTTTTGTCTTATCAACAGCAGTGAGGACTGGACTCACACCAGTGTGCTGGGTCCTGATGAATTTTTCTGTTGTGACTTTTCATGTTATGAATCCCACGCAGAGAACAGAAATGCAGCAATAACAGCAAATAAATCTACCTGTGTGGTCTCTGTGTTGAGCCATTGCAGCCATTCATGTTTAAATGCTGTTCTGAAATTTTGATCAGGATGTCAGCCATGTAAGATCTCCTTTTTAAAACCATCTGACAGATTTTGATGTAAAGAAAGACTTAAGAGACTTTTATACTCTATTAAATAATAAACCCCCTTTCCCCTCCTTATGTATTCATCTCCTTCACAAACTTTGATGTGCAACTTTGATTAGGTATCAAAAAAACACAGGGTACTTCATTTTGGCATATTTTGAAAAATCTCATCAGTTTTCAGGGAGCAAAATGCCCTTATCTGCTCAGCATGGCTGAGACTGAAGAAGACTTCAATCAGACCTGGATTTCATGGCAAAAATCTCTCACAGTCTTTCCTGCAGGACATCCTCTGGCTCATCAGCACCTGAGGGGTTTGGCTCCAGGAGAAAGGGGTGAAAACCAGGAATTCATAAACTCTTCAGTAGCAGCAGACAGAGCTTTGGGTCAGCTGGACAAAGAGGAGGAGCTGAGGAGGATGAAGGTCAGTGTGCTTTTACCATAAAAACTCTCACCACTCAGCTGGGTGCAGAAGGACGCTGATAGGACAGCAAGGCAGCTTGTGTGTGGCATTGTGGCATTAAACTTCTGTTCTTTCCCACTCTCTGAGATTTGCTGTGGAAAATTCCATCCCAGATTTTTTTCTTTGTCTCTGGGTCTCTGGCAGAAAACAATCACCATTCCAGTTCCATTACCAGTAAGATTCCACAAGGTTTCCAAGGGGCTCTGAAGGAGAATGTGCTCAATGAAAATGAGAAGGTGCATCATGGAACAGCCAGAGACAGCAGCCTCTGAAAGCTCATCTTTTCCTCCACAATGTCAGCTCCTAAATTGCTCATGAAAAATCCTGTTATGTAACTGAAAACTCTTTGTAAGGAAAGATTTCAGCATAATGAGGAGCCTGCTCACAACAATAGAGGTGATGGACCTGACACTTCATCATTTCTTATTATGCTGTTGGAGCAGCTTCATGTCTGAGTTATCTTTGCCTGTTTGCTCCCCCTTGCTTAGATTGCCATTGAGTCAAAATGAAAAAGGGAAGAAAAATTGGGCAAAAGGGCTCTAAGGCTGTGTGTGTCTTTAAAGAGATTGTATTTATGTGAGTGGGAAATAGTTATTTTTTTCCTTGCGTGTGGTTTTCTTTAATAGAGAAACAATTGAGTGGGAATGGCAAGAACTGCTTTGCTCCACTGTTCAAATCAGGAGCAGTGGAAAGGAGCACGAGGTGGGAATTCCATGTCCTCCCCACAGGAAGGCAGATGCTGCTTTCAGAAGTAGAAACTTTCACCAGGAAGATGTATTGACATTTCAATTATTACCCAGCTATGCTCTCCTAATGCACCAAACACCAGATATTATTTATAAACCTTTTAATGGAAATAACTGAAGCCACTTCATTATTTCAATGAGCTCTTAAAATGTTGATGAGTAGTGTGATGTTTTTACATAATAATACCATTAAAAATTACTGCTTTTGTGTATGTTTTTGTGAGAATGCATTTATTTGGCATTGTTAAAACCATTTAACATTTTTCAGAAGTTCAGTGTCAGAACACCAGATAATGGGAAAGTTTTAAGCCTTATTAACATCAGAATAAAACCTTTAAGAAGTCATAAATATAACAAATCCAAGCCTACTTTGTTCAGGTGCCATTCAAAGGAAATCAGATTCTTATGAAAATAATTAAAATTTCTATTATCAAAATAATTGAAATTCCTAATTATCCTAAGATAATAAGCATTCCACTGAAATATTTTTTACCAAAAGGAATATTGAGTGAATCGACCCTGAGGCATCCTGAAGAGCATCTCTGGCTGGAAGTATTTGTGTGTCAATAATTAACATTTGATAAGGAGAGCAAGAAATGGCTGAATATTTTAATGACATGAGCTTGAGAAAGGTATTGATTAATCTCTGCTCATGTGCAGATTTCAGACCACTTGATAAAGGCCAAAGGGTTTTTTCCATTTCAGAGGTCTCTGAGGTCAGGTGAGCAAGTGACAGCAGGACTCAGGAGTTGTATCTTCTGTTTCAGCCATCTGCTGTTAAAAGGGAGAGACCAGCAAAACAGAATGAAAGAGGGAGTTAAAAATCTAAATTTATAGCTAAATGAAATGCTCAAATATTCTTGGAACTTTTGAGCTGAGGCTCCACATTTGTTGTTTGTTTGTTTTTGTTTTTTTTTTTTTTAATTTGTGTGTTTATCTGCATCCTTATCAGCTGGTCCAAGCTTTTTTAGGGCCTAACTTAATTTCAGATTTTTAGCAGAGCTAAGGCTCTCCTGAGCCAGCCAGCATCAGTTTAAGGAATAAATGTCCCCTGATATTTTGTGTGACATAAATATTTGGTCCCTGTATTTGTAGTCAGGGTTAGAATTACTTGACAATAAAGAAATGATGCAGTTTAGGATATTTTTTTAGGAGAGAATTGGTTTTTATCATGCTTGTTTTGCAGGTACAATAGGCAGTTCTGTTTCACAATACTGGCACATTGTTTGTTAAATGACTGCTCTGCTTTTGTCAAAGGGGAGTAACAGTGCATTAATTCACCTATGAAACCATTCCATGTTGCACTGAAAAAAGGGGGTAAGGAAGGATAACACCCCCAGTCCTTTCCCCCCCTGCTGGAATATGGTTTTCCACAAAGCACAGAGGAAAAATCCTGGAATTTTCTACATTTCTAACAAATGTGCCCACTATATTCTGCAGGACACAGTCCTTGGAAAAGCTCAGTGAGGATACAGTGGCATCAAATAAAGCATTTCTGGTCTTTTGGGCTGTGACTGAGCATTAGCAAAATTAAAAATCCCATGTCTAGGTCGCTATTCCTCCTTTGCAGAGCATTTAATGCCAGCCTGTTAGGAGCACAGAGAAAGACAAGGTGAGAGGTGTGGGAAATAAGGCTGGCTTATGTTTGCTTCCCAAAGAATGCTGAGGAGTTTCTCTAGAAAAGTGAATTTCAATCAAATCCCTTGAGATAATCCCCAGGGCTACGGTTCTGCTGCAAGTTGAGTTCCATGATTTGTAAATTTGGAATGGATCCCAAAGAAAGGATTATCCACTGCCATCCTGTCCTGCTGAGATGCACCCACAGTGCTGAGGCTCTGTGTGGAGGGTGGGATGTTTCCAGAATATCCCCCCTCACCACAACTTTATCACTGATTTTCCTCTGGATTTAAAATTCCTTATTCCTGAGTGTCTGACCTTACCACAACACTGTGACAGAAGAGAAAATACCGCTAAGAAAGCAAATAATTGTACCTGTGATGCTCTTATGCTTCAAGGTGAGGTGATGAAAACGGAATTGATGTCTCATCCTAAGAATGTTTAGAAAATTTTCAGGAGCTGCTAAGATAAAATATCAGTTCTTATTATTTATTTTGTTAAATCATCCATGTCTGAGATAAGCATAGTCTTCAGTGGAGGTTTGTCAATTTTGAAATGGATAAAAACCTCAAGATAAATAAACGCAGAATGCTGGCCTGGTAATTTGTCACTGAGTAGAATAGAATTAATTCAGGTTTACGTGGTTGGTATGAAAATAAGAATTAAAACTCAGATCAGTATTAAGAACAGCATTTAGCAATGTTCAGGTACTGTAAAGCTTCCATCTGCTCCAAGAGCAGTCTGAAGTTTCTCAGCAGTACCAAGTTACCCCCATGTAAGTGCTTATTAAAAATAAAGGCAGCTGGATATTTGCATGGCTACAGCTCTCACAGTGGAAGAAAGGAGCCAAAGGAATAAGTGCTTTGTTCCAACATTTTCTTCAGAAGTAAAATTTGTTTTAGATGTACTTGTGCAGAGTTGTACAGAATTGGGTGTATTGTGGAAGGCAGTCAATAAGAAGTTCTTGAAATACACTTAGATATCTCTAACCTCTTTAACAAGAACTTTTGTAACAGTGTGCAGGGCTTGTGTTCAAGACTAAAGTTTTGCACTCACCCAGAGTAGTGCACAGGCTATTATTTTTTAAATTATTGTCCTTATTATTCTGCTTTAATCACATGAACCTGTCAGATCTGCTGTAGGGTTTCCAGTGTGAAAGTGTGACCTTAAAAAGCATAAACTGCTGCTGTTCACTCATTATAGAGCTGCACACAAATAGACTTTGCTGCTGTAATCCCTGTTTGAGGGTAGCTTTGGTGAAATCCCTGTTATACCAGGTATTAGTCTGAAAAAAACCTCTAAACAAAGTACCTACTCACTAAGTATTATTGCTCTTTATTTTTGTTTTTGTGCTTGTCACTCATGGTGTGTATGTGCAATAATGTCACATATCAAATAACACCGAGCTTCCCCCAGCTCTGTGGCCAGCAGTGGGATCATCATTCTGCTCTGCAGCTGAGGTTTGGAACCTGCAGCCTAAAGCAGCCCCTTGCTTCTCCTTCCAGCTGCTCTTTGGTGCCTTCCCATGCAGTGGCAATTCTTACCAAACGGGACTTGAGTAACAAATTCAGAGGACAAAACATGTTAGCACTAGAAGTTATTCAGAGAAGGAAAGGAAAAGAATGAAATACTTTTTTCTTTTTCAAGTCAGAGCTGGAATTGTTTGTGCTACAGGTTCCAGTCTGCCCTCAATTTAAACAAAATGTCTTGCTAAAAGTTAGTTTTTGGTTCATGTAAGACCCAGCATCCTTCACCCAGTGGAGTCACCAGGAGCAATTTCCTCTCTTTGGTGACCCCTTGCATCATTTCTTCCCCTGTGGTTTTCTTCTCCTCACACCTTTTACCTTTTCCTTCTTCTCAATTGCATTTCTCATTTGATGGCTGAATTGGCCCCACCAGGCTTTAGCAAATCCCTCTGTTTAACAAAACAACTGTCACCACCCCAACAACAAAACTCTGCTTGACTCATCAGAGAAGGAGCAAAATTTGCAAGGAATAAAAGATTGAGGCTGCCTGGCTGGTGGAACTTTACTTAATTAACCTAATTGAAATTACAAGTGTTGCTAATGAGACAAAAATAGGCCAACAAATAAATTATTTCCATTACATGTCATTTGAAAATAATTAGCAGAAGATAAACATTTAGTTCAGTGACCAGATTTGGCCTCTAGTTCTCTCTGCTGCTCTTTAGCATGGGGGACTTTGTGATGTGTAAATGAAATTAGAAACTGCAGCTCTGTAGCACTGTAATGTGGCCCTCTATAAATCCCTGGTAAGCTCTGACAGCAATATCCAGGTTAGTACACAGACCTTGAATGAAAGGGAGGGATTTGCAGTACAGCCACAGGAGGGTAAGAATTTATTGAGCACCACCTGAAAAAAAAAAAAAAAAAGGGATGTTTATCAAAAAATGAGGACAAATATGTACATTATTTTGCAAATACTACTTTGATCTCTATAGCAAAAGTGCTTCTATAGCTGCATGTGTGCTAATTTGCCTCTTCTAAAGAAATGAAATCTAAATATTTTTAAATTAATGGCTTTCAAAAGCATCAGGTGACAACATCTGTTGCAGAGCAGAACACGGGCTCTGTGTTTGGAGCTCGCAGTCAGATTTCTGTCCCATTAAACCAAGGCTGTTCAGAGAGGAGGGTTTCCAATTGACACCCTGGAGTTTGAGCCATGAGGAAAGTTCTGCACAGAAGATTAGAATGAAAAATGACTGCAGCATTCAGCTGGAGTTTCTTTGGTTAATTTTGTAGCAGAGGGGAAGTTTAGTCCCTGTATGGTAGAAGGCCTTGCCAGGAGGAGAACAAACACAATTATGTATTTTTACATTTTCTTTGAAATTTTCTATGTAGAACCTGAGATCTTCAGGCAAATGAGCGTTACATACACAGAAACTGCTTTAAAAGCCACTTTTAACACTCGAAACCCTCCCAAATTAATGAATTTTGTTCCAGTGCAAGGTGTTTGCCATGTTTGTCATCAAATCTGAATTTTTCTACAAGACAGCAAACAACATTCATTCCTAATTGATCATTTCTAAGTTCATCCTTTATGGTAGTCTCCATTTTTGCCTTTCAGATTTAAGGCACCTGTAATGTTTGTTTTGGAACAATCAGTTTTAAGTCCTGCAGTGGGAGGGGATAAATCCCCCAAAACCAGCCCAGCCTCCCCACAGCTCCTGTGCCTGGGGGACTGAAGGGGTTTCTGGCCTCGGTGGTGTCACCACAATTTTCTGGCATTTGGCTGAAGTTTCATCTTAGTCCAAAGATCTTCTTGTCCTCCTGTGGAATTTAGGTTATCCCAGGTCTGTGGGCAGACTAATTTAATAGTGACAGAAATAATTTCTTTCCTTTTGTTGTTGTTTATTTTGCTTTTTTTGCTGCTGTGGGGTTGGAGGGGTGGTGCAGGGGGCCACAGCCACAGCTCTGCTGCCTTTGAGAGCTCAGGATTCTGACATTCCTGTACCTCCCCACCTGGAAATTTGGTGCCACTGCGCTGGCCAGCAGCCCTTAGAGCTTCCAGCTGAGGGCATCATTTGCTCAATCTGTATTTGCAATCTATGCATTTCTGCAGAGGTGATTATTTCCTGGCAAAGGAAATTGTCCTGTGCTCCTCAGGCCCAGGCAGGGTTTGCTGTTCACTCAGGGAGGCCTGAGGAGTTCCTGGGCTGCTCCTGCCAGAGCTGCTGAGCTGCTCCTGTGCTCTGGGGGCTGCCAGCAGGTCCCTGGGGCAGGTGTGTATCTGCCAGCAGGTCCCTGGGGCAGGTGTGTATCTGCCAGCAGGTCCCTGGGGCAGGTGTGTATCTGCCAGCAGGTCCCTGGGGCAGGTGTGTATCTGCCAGCAGGTCCCTGGGGCAGGTGTGTATCTGCCAGCAGGTCCCTGTGGGCAGAACTGGAATTTGGGTGGGGACAGGCTGTGTCCACTGAAATCCCCTCTGGGACTGGGAGCCCCAGGGAAGGCTGGCAGGAAAGGCCTGTCTGTCTGTCTGTCTGTCTGTCTGTCAGTCAGGAACCAGGGATCATGGCTCTCACAGGGAAGGGAGCCAGGAACTCGTCACATTTTCCCAACAACATCACCACCACAACAGAAATCAAAAATTCTCCTTTCTGACTATGGCCTGATGGTTCTGCTCCAGACAAAACCCAGCACCTTCCTTGGACCAACAAGTTTGTGACTTACTGGGATGTAAAGCAATACTTAATGACCTACTAGGATGTAAAGCAATACTTTGTTCAAAATAATTGAGCTCTCCCTTTGCCTAAAACTTTTGTGTTATTTACCATCAGTACCACTGGTAAAAATCTGAACGTTTTCTGCAAGTGGTTTTCAAATATGTCTGTCAGGGCCGTCACATCTGTGTAGCTCTGGCAGCCCATATCTGTCCAGCTATCCAGACTCAATAATATCCGTGACTGATGTCCCATGTGCTGCTCTGGTCTGGCTGCTGGGAAGCCAGTGCTGATTTTCTGCCCAGCCTGAGCTGCTTTGCTGTTGTTGTCGAGGCGGTCGCGACACAAAGCAGAGACTTCAAGCAGTCTCAGTTGGCAACACTTTATTTCTGAACATGGCTAACTTTTATACACTTTCCAATTGTTTATGTTTCTTCTACACTATTAGCTACAATAAATCAACACAATACTATTAGTAAAAAGTTATAGTGACTTCACATCCAGCTGCAAAGTTCTCTTATCTTTCTTTTCTTGATCTCCTTAGTTACAACTTTAGAGAGAACTCCTTATCAACTTCTTCTTACTTCTCAACTTCTTCTCACTCCTTTAGCTGACAGGCCTGCTGTTAGCCCCTTCCACACTTTGCTGCCCCCAGAAATCATCAGCTGGCTTTTACTCGTGTCCCAAACTGCACTTGCAAACTGGTTCACTGGCACATTCCTCTGAACACCAATTTATGGAGTCCTTTGCAGGATCCAGACCTATTAGATAAACAGGCCTTTCAAAGCTAATAGGTCAATAAATAGTCAGCAAGTGAATTCTTTATTTATTCCAAGGTTGAATGCTTGTCTTAGTGGGTCTCTGAGGAAAGCAGAGCCTCTTCAAACAAAAAAAAAATCACTCACAGAAGGACAGATAATCATCCTGGTGTGCCACGGGGAAATTCAGGCTTGTTTGTGTGTGGGATGGAGCTGAGGTGCTGGGAGGGAAGATAAGGGTGGGAAGAGGGAATTGTGCAGGGCAGGATGGAGGGAGAGGCAGCAGCCCCAAACCAGCCCTGGAACCCCTCCCTACCCCAAAACACACAAGCAGGAGAGCAGATTGAATGAGTGAATGTTAACAAAACAAAGCCCTCAAAAATAATTGCATTTTTTCATATTGTGATTAATTTCAATTTCACGAGGCTCAGAACACCACTTCTCAGGTGATTAATGCTTTCTCCATTGATTGCCACTGTGCTTGAGTGAAGGTCTTTCTTCACAGTTTTAAACCAAGAAATGTTTTAAGGGGCACAAGATTAATGGCCTGACATTGAGGAGCCTTTCCACAGCTATACAGGAGAGCAAGTGGGATGTAAGAGCAAACTCAATCCTTAGGTGATGTGAAATCAAAAATTTTAATCCACCTTTGGATATAAAATTTACCTCATATATACTATTTTTATATATGATATACTAGTGATATACTATTTTTAGTTATTTTTTCCCACTCTTCCTGCCTTGCAATCTTTTAAATGGTTTTTTTATGTCCTAGAGTTTTTCCTCCTTCTTTTGTATTCTTTACTTGTGATTATGGGGTTTTTTTTGCCTCATCACTGTATTTGAGTAAATAAAGGAATAATAAAGATGTCATCTTCAAAAAAGTGTGAATGTCTTCATTAACACTTAGCAACAGAATTTGGTGCACATTGTCTAAATGTAAGGAAATTATGTAGTTCAGAACTTAAAAAAGCCCCCAACTCCTCTCAAAAAATGCAGCATAGCTGAAGGGTCCCTAGGTTAATTAACAGCCCTCTACACACTCATTTATTGGATATTTTTTAGGTGTAATTTCCTTATGTCCACTGGAAGTGGCAGTTGGGGTCGGTGGGTGTGGAGCTTTGGCTGCCTCAGTGCCCAGGGGACAGAGGGGACAAATTTTGGGCTGGAATGACCCTTTGGAACTTGGGAGACCCAACCCTCAGGCAGAGCTTTCCATCTGGTCCACCCCAAATCCCTCCAGGCCTTCTGTGCCTCAGTTTACCCTTTTGACTGACTCAGCATCTCTTTGGGAGGTGATTTCAGAGTTCTGCACCTGTGCTCTGGGGAGCTGCTGAGAAATGTACTGAAGTATATTCAAACGCTGTTTGTTTTGTAGTTTGCAGTCTGTTCGCCTGCAATTGGATTTAAAAGTGGGCAGAGTCCATGGCAGGGGCTGCAGCTCTCTGCAGGTGAGAACTGTGAGAATTGCTCTGAGCAGGCAGAGCTGGGAACTCTGGAGCTGCAGGACCCGCCTGGCTCACCTGGGCCAGGTGTTGCTCTTGGATTCTTGGACCTCACCTCTGCCACTGTTTTCCTTGCTTGATAAAAAATTCCAAGCTGCCTCACTTGTACCTGTAGCTTATGAAAGAATTTAGTTGTGCTGCCATGGAAATGTTATTTTTTGGCTTCAGTAAGATATTTGAATTAAGCTGGCTGCTTTTCCTCTGGGCTCCAGCCTTAGCAGGGAGGGTTCCATCAGAATTTGTGCTTTCTCAAAAATAATCTTTCTTCCTAGGATGACATCAGGTTTGAAGCTGTTTTGTCACTGCTCCCTGTTGACATTTATGAACCAAAGGATGTATTTATTCAGGCTCAGCAAAACCTCAGAGAGGGACAGAACGGCCCTGGAGTTCTCATGGTCCAGAGCTGCTTCTGCCCTGGATGAAATGTGGGGTGAGAAGGAGTTGGAATCTGTAGAGAATATAAACATTTTTATGGGTACTTGGAATTTTGTAATACCAAGAGAAAAAAGAAATTATTACCAAGAGAAGAAATACCACCCATTTGTGATGCTCACCGGCACAAAACTGTGAAAGGTGCAGTAGGCAGTGATTAAAAGGCTTTTAACAAAGAAAAGTATGTTCTGGAACATTCTTCATCAGTAGGATGCTCATTAATTCTGGGTTTACAGTAGATTAGATTTTTAAGCCTATCATTTGTAGATAAAATTCATTCAGGTACTCAACTTTGAAATGTTACTTTGTGCATTCTCTTTATTCTCTGCGCATTTTATGGAAGAGTATTTAAGATGTTGGGTTTAAGAATATTTAAGATGTTGGGTTTAAGAGTATTTAAGATGATGGCTATTGAAGTTTTTCACTTTCCAGAGAAAAAAATTAATGAGCCTGAAAAATGTGGGATAAACATAACCAAGAATAATAAATCTTTAAATTTCCAGAATTTAAAAAAATAAAATATTAATCTGAGGAGTTGTGTTAGTGTTTGAATTTGAGGTTTTTGCAGAGGTTCTGGTTTGTGCTGCAGCATTCTCAGGGATCTCTGGCTGTGTCTGAAATCCAGCAATGAATTCAAAGCTTTTGGAAACTATTGTTTCACTGCAATTAGCAACCACACTCAGCTGAGATGGCAACAAGCTGAAAAATTAATTGAGAATTTAACCTTCAAATGGAAAATGCATAGGACACACTATTATAATCAGCTTATACAGTCATCGATGCCTTTAGAGATAATTTGAGTTTCTTACTGTTCTACTTCTGGCCAATTAAAACAAAAGGCATTTTGGCCAGGCAGCATTGATGCAGTGTCTGTGATCCTGGGTGGGGGAGGCTCCTGAGGCTCCTGCTTCTCTTTGCTGCGTGGATCAGTAACGAGATTAACAGCAAAATCTCTTTGCAGCTTTTAGAACAAAAGCTAATCAGCACTCCCATAAAAGTTTAAAATTGTTATATCCTTTAATTTTGCATATTGTTAGCTGCAAGCTGATCCTTAATGTTTGTTTTATTTTCATCTGTCAGAAGCAATGCCAAAATTTATTTTGTCTGCCTCGAGTGGGTGCAATTAATCCTGAGCTGGAGCAATCTCTGAGGTTTGTGTTTGATTGAATGATCTGGTGCTGAATATTCCACAACCATTGCCCACCAAAAAGCCTCACATTGTGTCCAGATTTTGTACTAACTCTCTTCAAGTAAAATCCACTGGTATAATTTCATAAATGAATGTGGAAGGGAGGAATGAATTACAGAATATTCAAACATGGAAATATAAGTACACTAGGACTTATGGGATGTTTTCATACATTTTTTCACATATTTGTGGACTTCAACTTTTTTAAAAATCAAAATCAATAAACCTCCAAACATCTACCAAGACCCCCAAATTACACTTATTTTAAGAGACTTTTATGATATTTTATATTATTTAATCACTAGTAGTCAAATATATTGAATTACATTACAAAAAATCACACATTGATATCTCTTGAACACTGAATCAGGATGTCATCAAAATCCTTGACACAGCACTAAAAAGACTCATAGAAACTGGGAGAATTTCCAGTGCCCTTGTTCATAGAAATAGAACTATTTTTAAGGGGTAAACCCACAGCATCTAGAGAATTTCCCCCAAATTTATAAGGTGGTCACACTTTGAATTTTTCTCATACCTGTGAGATTTGCATTCATTAGGGTCCACTTTTGATCTGAAATCTTTTGGTGCTTATAAACTGTAAGAAAAATTACATTAAACAAAGATTAGTCTGCTCCTACTTTCTTTCACAAATATGAGGAGGCATTTTACAAAGGCTGTATTTCTGGAATTTTCTGCCAAAGCTGGCTCCAAACCAGAATTGCCACCCATGTTGATCCCAGTTCTAATATTGTTGGAACTCACATTGAGGCTTCAAGGCGGGCTCAAGGTGGGGTCCCAGAGAGGGACAAAGGGCTGATAAACAAAACTTCAGCCCTGGGGAGGTGAGGGGTTCACCTACAGGATAAAGTCACTGAGCACAGGAATAAATGTGCTCTGTTGGCATAAGGTTTGCTTCTGTTGGGGGAAATTCTCTGCTGTGGCTGCTGGAGTTGATGAAGATCTCCATAAGGGATAACAATGAAAAGGATTCAGTGGGCATTTAATACAGTTGCATTTTTAAAAGGTTGTGAGTTTATGCACCAAAGGTTGAATAACACTAAAAAAATCAGTTGTCCTCAATGTAGATGAAGCAAGGACTGCAATGGCCAGTGCTTGGTTTGGGAAGAGCCCCTGTCCTGCTGCCAGAGGCTGGCTGAGGCAAGATGAGGATCACAGAAGGGTTTGGGCTGGAAGGGACCTTAAAGGGACCTTAAATCCCACCCAGTGCCACCCCTGCCGTGGCAGGGACACCTTCCACTGTCCCAGGTGCTCCAAGCCCCAGTGTCCAACCTGGCCTTGGGCACTGCCAGGGATCCAGGGGCAGCCCCAGCTGCTCTGGGCACCCTGTGCCAGGGCCTGCCCACCCTGCCAGGGAACAATTCCTGATTCCCAATATCCCATCCAGCCCTGCCCTCTGGCACAAGTCAAAAATAGGTTTGTTTCTTTCCCTGATGATCTGGAGACTGAAGCGGACACTGAAATGCCCAACTTTGTAGGTGGCACAGAACTCCTCTAAGCCATCAAATACTTTATGAGAGTCAGAAAACCCCGAGGAGCTGGGGGCAGCAGTGAGGGAGCAGGAACTGCAGTGAGCAGGACTTTGGGTAACACAGAGGGAACAGGCCAGCTTATGCTGATTTGGAATAATTGCACCCTAGGAAGTGCTGCACTGCACTCACTGCCCATTTTCCAGAATCAGTCAATACTGAGGGCAGCCAAACCCCCAGCTGAGTGCTGGGGATGCCCAGGAGGGCCAGGGACAGGACAGAGGTCTCCGTTCTGCCACTTTGTGTGCCCACATCCTGTGCGTGGGGTGTTTCCCTTTTCCTGACCCTGCATTGCCATGGAAATCCCCACATTTAGGGGGGCAGTGCCCTTTCTGTAGGTGGTGCCCTGGTCGTAATTTGTCACTCTTTGATTCCTTCTGTGGGACACTGCCACCCACATGCTCCTCCTCCCAAATCCCAATGGATCCCAATATTCCCTCTGCGCCTTTTGTGCATTCCAAGCAGCACTTACACAATGTGCCTGGATATTTTCACAGGCTCTAGGGGTCTTTGGAATATGAGTGCAATCTCTTGTTTGTTTGTCTGGGGCTTTTCTTAGAATTAGTTTAAATTATTAGGGATCTGTGCATGACAAATCAGGCAATTGCAGCCACGTTAATAAACCCTGTTTCAAGGTATTTTGCACAATCTGGTTCTGAGTAATGAACAAGTAAATAAAATGTCCCTATAGTGAATAAACCCAAATATTTTTCTGAATCTCCACTACTAAAATGACTTTTTCAATTAATTTCAAATTATACTGTTCTTCACCCAGGTAACTGGGAGCCCAGGGCTAAATATTCCCAATGTCAGGGCAGTGGGAGAACCCCAGTCCTAATTTGAAATGATGCTGCTGGGTGCAGTGAAGTTGCAAAGACAAAAGTGAGTTTGGAATTTATCCCATTTCATGGATATTTTTTATTTTCTCCAGTACAATTCCCCTGTCACAGAAACACTGGCAGTGCTGGTTTGCCCTGATTTGATTCACCTCTTTTCAAATGAAACAGGGCTGGTTTTTCATCTTCTGCAGGAGTGATCGTTAACTACAGGGAAATTGTCACAAGCACTAGGTCAATTAATTACTCCATTTTTAAGCTCTCCCTTGTAAAACAGCAATTAATTTAACTGCATTTTGGTGGATTTTGTTCTCCAGACTTATCCATTTGAAATCAATGTAGTAATTCTAGGCAGATAACGCTGCTTTATTGTATATGACAGCTTTCCAGAAGTTCATATTTTCTTCTTTAATGAGTGCTGGAACTGAGTTTGTTTTTAATTATCTGTGGCACCTTTTTATTATTAGCAGAATGGGAAAGCAGTAAACCTGGAGTTTGTGAAGTGAATGGGGGCCATCAACCTCCTAAAAGAGGATGTTAAATAGAATGGATTGCAACGTCCAGGTTTTATAGGATGACATAAAAATTATAAATATTTGCAGTTCAGACACAGTGCAGCTCCAAGGACTTTCACAGTTTTCTTACCCCTTCTTCGTTTAAGCTTCCATTTTTTTCATTTTCATCCCAAATGAGGAAGAGCCTTGGATTTTCAGTGAAGCCCCTGTGTACGAGGCCTCCTTGTTAAACAAGACAGAATTTACAGCACTCTGTGAATGTTTCTGGGTGGGAAAATGAAAAAAACAAAACAAGATTGTTGATCTTGAATAGTTCAGTGACTTTTGTCCTTGGGTGACTTTATTTCAAATTACAGCTAGCAGAGTTGGTACATGTAGCACTGGACAATTTTAACCAGGGGGAAGTTACTGTGAAGCTGCTGCATGCTTGGTAGGGAGACAAAGATCTTCAAGATGACACTGGTGAGTTCTGCCTTTTAAATACAGAGGGACATTCCAGCTGCTTGTCTCAGATGGATTGGTTCAAATGACTTGCAGGAGATCACTTCCATCCTGAGAGCTGAAGCAGCAAACATCCAAAGTGTTCAGTGCAGTGGCTGGAAGGTTTGGAGAAAGGATGAAGAACAGGGAGATGATTTGAGGAGTGTGTTATATCTGGAGTATTTACTCTTGTAAAAGGCTGTCTGACTCATTAGCATCTCCAGTGATTTATCAAAATGTGGTTCAGACTGAAAAGGGAATAAATACAACATTATCCTTTTGTGTTGCCAAATGTAGGGCACCAAATGTTTGCTTCTGCGGTCTGCTCTGATCAGTGGAGAGGCTCTTTTGACTCTGGTGGAATTATGCTTGGGATGAGCCTGGCCCCATGACCCTAATCAAACTGAATAAGATGAAAGGTTTGGGAGGAAAAGAGCTCAATCTCTACATAAGATCTTTATAAAGTATTATGGGATTAGGCCTTTAAGAAAGGTGGGGGGGGGAACTATATAGTGGCATTTTAATCAGGCACATCATGGTAAAGGAGACATAGAGCATTAATTTAATGAAAAGGTTTTTATAGGCTCATGATATGGCTAAGGAATGAAATAAATCACATAAATGTAAAATACAATGTGGTTTCTAGTACAAGATGATCTGGTTCTTTGACTGTGCATGGCAATTTGTGTTTTTCTGAGTTTCCTGTGATTTACAGCTTTTTAATTGCGCTGAAATCTGCACTAGACCACTGAGAGGCAACTTTGTACTTCAGAGGTCGCCCAAAACTCATTAAGCACAGATTGGCTCTGTGTTTATTAGAAGGCCATGTCTGCTAACCCAGCCACCCTGCACCCTCAGCTGCTTGGTGCAGAGCTGATTGTTTGCCCAGATTAGTGATGTGAGCTGCATGTCCCTCCCAGGCAGATTAGTGCAGAATACCCTGTTCTACACTGGGGAATTCCTACAGCCTAATCCCCAGGGAGAGGGTGGAGGTGTTTTTCTGAAAATGGGAGAGTCAGAGGAATAACCAAAGACCAGGGATTGTTTATTCTCTGGATTTCTGTGCCCTCGTGTTTCCCTTTGCTTTCAGGTGTTTATTGCTGGGAGTGCCCACAGCAGAGTCTGGTTTCTGTTCCTGCAGCCCCTGGCCACACCGGACCTCTTCCCTTGGTTTTGGCTGAAGAAACAGCAATACTGGGAACAAGAGATGATTCCTTTTGATGAGTCTCACAAAATTAAACCAGGGATTCGATTTTGATGCTGGCTACTCCTTTTCATGTTGTCATTGTTCTTTTGTGATGGTCCTTTTATTCACTTGGAAATGCCGCAAGAAAAATGAATGATTTTCTGATAACCTCAGAAGAATGAGGAGCAATCACCTTGTGATGTGGCAGGTTGAGTTGTGGCATTAAATGCTTCCCATTGGTTATTTTTGTTAGAAAATTAGTGAAAAGAGAAGACTTATCCATCCCCCCTGATCCTGTAGGAGGTTTACAGAGGAGGTTTTTCCAGGTCACTGTTTCCTGGCACCAGCTGACAGACCAGGTGCCAACACAGTTCAGCCCTACAGCCATTACAATATTGCTGTGTGAGAAGTGACTTTTTGTCTCAAGCTACTCAGAAATGCCACAAGTCCAATATTGAGGGACTAAAAAGAAGAAAAAGGGGACCTTGGATAAGAGAAATGGGATATACGGCGGCCAGACTGGCGTTTGTCACGGAAAAATCGTTGCCTGGAGAGGTTTGGGTGATAGGGATGTGCCAAAGTAGAGGTAAATGGGTTCCTTGGGGGGTTTCCTCATGCTGTGCAAGGGTAGCAGAAAGGAGAAAATCCATTACAATGCATATTTGTCTGTCACTGAGCTCTGTGTGTACAGCATGGGGGGTGCAGGGCTGCTCTGTCCTTCAGGCTCCGAGCTGCAGCTCCCCTGGCTTGCTCTGTGCTGCCCCAGAGGGCCTGGGAACTCAGAGCAGTTACCTCAGCACCAGCTTTTTAGGAAGTCAGGATATGGAAAGGAAGGAGGTGGCAGAGCATGCTGAGCTGCTGGAGACCAAGGAGGAGGGAAAGGGGAAGGAGGGAATGTGCCCAGCCAGCGGGAGCTGATGCTGGGGGATGGCTCTCACTCGCAGGGAATGGGAACTGCTGCTGCTCAGGACAGGGAAAGAAGGACCTCTGTAGCCAAGAGCAGGGGCACTGAGGGGTCCCCTCTATTTTATATCCATCATTTGTGTCATTTATTGTCATAATCATCACCTGCTCCAAGGTCTGTTATCAACCATGCCAGGGACAGCCAAGAGCTGGGATGGAACCTGCTGGGGTTCTGGTGGGTAGCAAAGGGCTCTGGGAGGGGAGTGAAGCTCTGCTGATGGTGCTTTCTCATTATTTCACTCATTGGCACACACAAAAAGCACTTAAGGAATCTTATATCCTATCCCTTTTCCTAAAGGGAGCTGAAGATTTTAATCTGTCCTGTAAGAATTTAGCTGACAAGACAATAGCCAGAGAAAATATCACCCCAAAAAGACTCTGCTTTTCATGTCATTGTGATGAGAAGAGCTGAAAACCAGTTCAGGTGGTCCTTAGGAAATCAAGATTTGATGAGAGTCTCCAAATGGTAGCAACACTTTGATAAAGGTAAAGCCATGAATAAAAGAGAGAAGAGAGAGAAAAAATATAAATCAAGCACTCCAGGTTCATCCTAATTAGGCCACAGCTGGGGAAGACTGGCAGAAAATGTGAGGAGTGGGCCAGAGTGAGGGAAGGAATAGGAATTCTCCATTAGGCTGAACACATGGGTGTCACCCCGGGCAGTTTTAGTAATAATAAGAGGATAAAACTGATATTATATCAGCTGCCTGTGCACTGTGGGTCCAGAACATGGTGTTCTGTCTCCAGCAGGGTTATTGACGCACAGGTTGTGAGTTTCCTGATCCCAGATCTCCTTGTTTTGTTGGCTATGCTATCACTACAAACATCCATCCTTGTGCTTGGAGGAAAGTCCCCTCCAGCAGCAGCGCAGCCACTTGGCTCCAGCATCCTGTGGGAGTGAAAGGGCAGCAGAGCCCGGGAGCTTCCCTCATCCCACCCTCCAGCAGCATTCCTGAAAAACCTGCAGCACCGGGGGGCTGGAGCTGCAAGAGCTGCTCTGGGAGGCCCTGCAGGGGGGGAAATGGAGGAAATCAAACCCAGGGCACTGAGTGTGCGGGACAGGGATGGGGTGTGGGACAGGGATGGGGTGTGACAGGGACAGGGATGGGGTGTGTGGGACAGGGACAGGGATGGGGTGTGGGACAGGGACAGGGATGGGGTGTGGGGGACAGGGACAGGGATGGGGTGTGACAGGGACAGGGATGGGGTGTGGGACAGGGACAGGGATGGGGTGTGACAGGGACAGGGATGGGGTGTGTGTGACAGGGATGGGGGTGTGTGACAGGGATGGGGTGTGTGGGACAGGGACAGGGATGGGGTGTGTGACAGGGACAGGGATGGGGTGTGACAGGGACAGGGATGGGGTGTGGGACAGGGACAGGGATGGGGTGTGACAGGGACAGGGATGGGACAGCAGGGACGCAGGGATGTTCAGGGCTGTGCAGGTGAAGCAGGTGCAGCTGCAGCAGTGCTGGGTGTCCCTAGGGGTGGCAGCGGCTGTGACAGGGCCCTGGGGTGGCCCCATGGCGGGGGGCACTCTGCAGGGTCCCAGGGGGTTCCTGCTGTGGCTGTGGTGGCACTGGGGGCTCTGCGGGGTCACCCCAGGTGTCACCTCACTGCTGGGGGGGGCACAGACACCGGGGGCTCCTGCAGGGGCTGGGGGAGCCTGGGGGGCTCCAGGGTGCCCCAGGGCAGTGTGCCCACAGGACAGTGTCCCCACAGGACAGTGTGCCCTCCTGGCAGTGACACAGTGGCAGGACAGTGTGCCCACAGGACAGTGTCCCCACAGGACAGGGCATGGGCAGGACAGGTGACCAACAGGACAGTGTCCCCATAGGACAGGACAGGGCAGTGTGTGTGCAGGACAGTCCCCACAGGACATTGTGCCCACAGGACAGTGTCCCCACAGGACAGTCCCCATAGGACAGTGTGCCCACAGGACAGTGTCCCCAACAGGACAGTGTGCCCACAGGACAGTGTGCCCCACAGGACAGTGCAGGACAGTGTCCCCACAGCTGTGGCACCCCTGTCCCTCAGGGTTTGCTGCCTGGGGCTCTGGCAGCACAGCCACACCTCGGGGCACACAGGGGGGATCTGCAGCCAGGGACAGCTGTGCTGGGGTCACCCCACACTCACAGGGCCACCAAAGGCCAGCAGCTGGGACACACATGAGTGTGACACATTGGCAGTCAGCTCATGAGTAGCAAATAGTTGCTCCATACGTTTAGGGGGTTGAAGGATCAATAGGGGTTTGGGACACCAGGTGAGATGGGGGAGGCTGCACACACCTGGGCATGGGACAGTGACTGGAAAAGTTTAAGGGTGAGGGCAATTAGAAGATAAGGCTTGGATTACTGAAAACACCCAAATGCTTCACCCTTGGGCAGACTGTCATTCTTATTGGGGCTTTGTAGTTGTGAGAATTTGTAAGAGAATTTTATTTAGCAATGAACAAGAGATTAAATGGAAATATTTGTATGCTCTTTATATTGAAATAATTTTGTTTAAATGTAAACCTGAATTTAATTTTGATTAAACATTAGTTTCAGGATGCTTAATTTTTTTTTTTTTATTTTGACTAGTAAACTGAGACATTTTTTATGTCCATTTTTCCCCCAAGCTGGTTTTGTTGAAAAAACTTCATCTACTCTGCCAAGACTCATAATACTTGGGGGCTATTCATTCATGGTAGTAAGTTCTTATCTGTGAAATTACCGAGCAGTATTTCAGCATTTTACAAGGTGATAGAGATGCTGGGTTTATTTCAGTCCCTCTCCCAGCAAACAGCGTGGCAGACCTGTGCTGAGCAGAGGGAGAGGAGCCACGACGTGGGATCTTTGCAGAGAGAAAAGCTCCTCGGGGATGGTGCCTTTTGAATCCTATTCCCAGTTTAAGCATAAGTGTTGAAAGGCAGCCATGTGTTCAGATATATTATATGAATTGTTCTTAAGGCTAGTAATTTTTTCCATGGGTAAGGCTTCCCAGATTTCTTCTGAGCCATCTGTCGAGGAAAGAGAGCATTAGATCCTCAGACATTGTTTTCAAAGCTCGCTAAAATATTATCTGTTTAACCCTTGCATTGCTTAATTGGAGGGAAGGCTTTA
Source organism: Diglossa brunneiventris (assembly GCA_019023105.1). Taxonomy (NCBI): domain Eukaryota; kingdom Metazoa; phylum Chordata; class Aves; order Passeriformes; family Thraupidae; genus Diglossa; species Diglossa brunneiventris. Next base: position 18,448,954 of record CM032364.1, on the reverse strand, counting down.
AGTGAACGTTGTTTGTTTCACTGTTTTATTTTATTTTTTTACAAATGGAGAAACAGAGAGGAAACTTTGGGCAGCTCTCTTTGTCTGGAGTGAGCTAATGCTGGCATGTGGCAGTTCTGGTCTTGTGACTGGAGATTCCTTTTGCATGTAGAGGTGATAATCTTGCATAAAACAAATTTTAGGTGATCATTCAACCCCTTCATCCTTCCTTCCTCGAGCCAAGGAAGGCAGTGAACAGAAAGAATTTTTGTTCACCTGGTGAGGTTGAGGGGGTGACCTGCAGCTCCTGGGGCAGCTGTGACTGCCACTGCCAAATTTGTTTGCTGAAAACTCAACCTTATTTAGGTCCTGGGATGAATTCAGTTCTCAAAGCACAGGCTTGTCACTGGATTTGTAAACTACATGAAATTATTTGTAACATTTTTGTGGTTTGTGTCTGAAATGAAATCCTTTTAATAAGTTCCCTGAAGGAGTTTAAATGTAGCATTTCTTCATCAGGCTGGAAATAGCTGCTTAGAGGAAAGAGTGGGGTCCTGAAGACATTGGGGTATCCACAGCCATAAAATATAAATATAATATATAAATAATATAATATATAAATATAATATAATATAATATATATAATATAATATAATATAATATATATAATATAATATGGCAGACAGGAAGTGTGTGCAGTGAACAGCAGGTGAGAATAGTTTGCCTAAGGTAGGACTGGTGGTCATTCCTCCAGATGTGACCCTGCCAAGGAGCCCTGATTCCCTGGGATCCCTCAGGAAGCAGGAGGAACTCCCCGCAGCTCCTTCCTTGGCCATTATGGGCAGCCAGATTCCCAAAAACCTTGGGAAAATGGTCCTGCTTTGTTCCTCTTTCCCAGTCTCTGGCCGGATCAGCCTCCCCTGCTCCCGGTAGCTGGGAGGGTGCCTGGGCACTCTGGTTGATGTCACCACAGCCTGGGACAGTGCCCTGGGAGGGTGGCAAGGGAGTTTATTCCCCCGGTGCCATAAATAAGGTGAGGGTGCTGGGCTGTGGCAGTTTGGATCTAATAAAACCTGAGTTATAGCTGTCCAAGGTCCCTCACAAAGACTGTTTCTGCAGGGAAAGAGCAGGCACTTCATTCTCAGGTCAGGAAGGAAATCCAGCTTGCAGGAGGCAGCAGGTGTAGGGATTCTACAGCCCCTGTGACATGGATGGGGGGATATGGGATTGTTCCTGCTCCCATTCACTCCCAGTGAATTGGGATTTACCAGGAGCAGCATGAGGGGGATCTCAGGGAAAGTCTCACACTGCAGCTCCAACCCGGTTTGTGAGCCCTTGTGCTGGTCCTCAGGAGGGCAGGGGAACAGGAGGCAAATCCTTGACTTGTGCCCAGCCTGCCAGCTCCAGGGCGGTGAGGGGCAGGGAGAGGAATAACCACGGAGTTAAACCCCATCCCCACCTCCAGGGACCGCTCCCACAGCCACAGGGGCACTGGGAGGGCTGGGATAATCCCTATATGGGAGGGCTGGGATCCCTCTATGGGAGGCTGGGTTATCTTTCTGGACAGGCTGGGCTCCCTTTCAGGAGGGCTGGGCTCCCTTTCAGGAGGACCTGCAGGGTTGTTTCTGGGCTGTGCTGCAGGAGCAGCGTGCTGTGCGTGTCCTTGGCTGTCACCAGCCATTGCAGAGCGCTGTAAATCATCCCCATTTTACTTTATGAATTTTAAAAACTATCATACATTTCACAGGTATCTCAGGACAAGATAGTAAATTTCAAGCTTTTTCCCATGAATTTATGGCCAAGTCTTAGAAATAGCTGGAGAAAATCCAGCTGTAGATCTGAGGAGCAATAGATTGTCCCGGGTTTGGGCACAACACTCCCTCTGACATCAAGGGCAATAGGTGGCCCACGGGTAATTATTTAGTGCAAAATGAAGGAAAATATGAATCCAAGTGTACTAAGAGAGGCTGAATGTTGGAAGGGCCACAAATAAAATTATTTTCCATTGGCATTTTGTTCTTGGCTCGCTGTTTCCAGGAACAGAGCAAATCACAGCTCCCACCTTCTCTCCAGGATAAACCATCTCTTGTTTCCTCTTTTATGTGTTTCAGAACACTGGTGCATCACTGTCCATTTGCAGGGAGAATTTCTTGTTTGTTACATGCAAAGGAGAAATTTCCAATGAAAAGCTTGTGTGTTAAAGGGATTTTTTAACCTGTTAAGGGTAAGTAAATAAATCATTATCTTGCTCAAACAGCTGCCAAATTCTTTGGGGAGATTTTTTGTGTGCATCAAAAGAGCAAATCATGTCAGTGTGGATAAGCTGAACTCTTCAGGTGGTGCCCAAGTTCATTCAGATATTTCCCACACCCCTGAGGGGGAATTTGGCCCCAAGGGTGGAAGGAAGCATCAAGTGAGATGTTACACTGTGAGCACGTCAGAGCACTGGAAATCTGTTCCTTGCCTTCCATTCATGTTCAGATCCTACATAATTGATACAATTC